>PNEQ01109025.1:0-13652 GCA_003012365.1 Medauroidea extradentata
AAGGGAAACGTCACGGCAACCAACTTTTCATACATTAATGTGCTCCAATTCTTTGAGCTCTATGCCAATTTTGGTGGCTCTATCTCTTATATTTTCTAGTATTTTTCGAAAAATGTTTAAAAAATTATTTTTTTCAACGTGGCGTAGCTCCCTTAATATTTACCACAGAATAGTGTTGGTTTATATACCCCACCTTATTATCCATAACGAATCCCCTCCCGGACTTTGGCACATGAATTCTGGTCCACCCTGTATAAAATAATGACACCCCTTAAAGTCCCATAGGAAAAAGGATCATAGTAAAGCACTGCACGCCAGCCGATTGGCTTGCGCGGAGAGGCGATAATGTATTACATACTTGGGTCAACTGCAACCTTACCGCTCCTATCTTACACAAACCAACACAGCCTATCTGGGAAGGCCCCTTAAGGACGATGCAACTCGTCAAGACACCTGTTCTGTTCAATGGGTAACTGCTCGATAACCCAGTAT
Organism: Medauroidea extradentata; assembly: GCA_003012365.1. NCBI lineage: Eukaryota > Metazoa > Arthropoda > Insecta > Phasmatodea > Phasmatidae > Medauroidea > Medauroidea extradentata. Next base: position 493 of record PNEQ01109025.1, read on the forward strand.
TTTATATAGGTGACGTTAGAGTGTTTGACGTCACTTTAAGGGGGAGTGTTAGGCAATTTTATTGTATTTTCAGTTTTTGAGCCATAACATTCATTCTAATCGTATTACTAAATTGTCTCTTCGACAAAGCAAAGGATATATTATTTGTACGCGGCTTGGCGTAAACAATAAAGGAATATTTAATTAATTTGTCATGCAAAATCATTGCAAGAAATTTCTTGGAAGTTAACCTATAGTAACTTTTTAATAAGTACATCTTATTTTCAAGTTTTCTGGAGTGTCAAAATTTTTATCGCAGATGTAAGTATTTATTAAAAAAAAGAACTACTATTAAATATGTGCAGTTATTTTAGACAGTGATTGTTTCTTGAGATTTTTAGTTTCGTTTATTAATTTTCTCGGGCATGAAATGTCCACTGCAAGAAACAGAAATATTCTGCCGTGGTTACGGAAGAACCTTCACGATAATTGATCGCTAGCGGGAATCATGCCTCGCTGGCGCTCCCCGGGGCCAAACCTCTGACACACACGAGAGAGAATGTTCAGGTCCGCCTGTTCCCGTCAGTGTGTTTGTCTTGTGGCTAGCCCGCCGGCACTTCGCCAGCAATCTGGACACGTCTGTTGATAGTCGCCTTTTGTCTGTCCCGGCAAGCAGTTCCGTAAACATTCTCTTCATAACGACCTACTGTCGTGGCAATGGCTCTTGCGATCTGAATTTTTCACAACCACCTCCTTTCTTCAGTTTTTCAATGACTTTGAAAAAAATGTATACAAATACACGCGGGCAGTTTTCAAAAAAAATTTTTTTTTAGCGGTGTGGCGAGAGGGTTTTACGGCCCTTAAACAACGAGGTCTTTAAGAGCCGATGAATTTCCTTAGATCATGGGAAACTACAGACGGTTCGGGATAAAGTGAGCACTCCAAAAACGCATGCTACATTTCTATTTTCAGCCAATTCGTATCTTCCCGCGCGTAACATCTGACAGGAAATATCTAACCTCTCTGGACACGTCACTTGATGTTTGCGCATGTAAGATAGGTTGTACAGTCGGGATGAATCTGTATGGTTTGATAATAATATTTTATCAATTAAATGAAACAAATATATCTAATTCAGTTGATTATATTTCAATATTGTTTCATTTAAATAGAAAAATACACGGAACTATTTCCGGCAATTCACTGCCAACCGTACAGCGAGTAAGGTAACTAATGTTCATGCAGTAACGGCTAGTAATTTTATTTTTCAAAAGTTAAGTATTTAGTGCTCACTTTATCCCGAATGACCTGTATCGAAACTACATTCTTTTGCAATACGCGAACCTTTGATATCGAGCTACTGTTATTGGAATGGCTTGAGCGATTTTTTTGAAAATCATCTCTTTTCAGTTTATCCTGACGTTGAAAAAAAAAAAAAAAAGGCAGAAATCTAAATGCTGAATTTTGATTTTTTTCCCACAGATCATAGACAACCATCTACATACGTTATTTTGCTCTATGCGAACTATTGATAACGAACTACTGTGGTTGAAACGATTTTTGTTCCTAAACCCCCTCTTTCAGTTTTTCTCCGAACTTGAAAAGAAAATGTACATAATAACTTTTTGCAAAATGGTTTTCAGATCGTGGGCAACTATCGAAATGATTACAACCCTTCGCAATTTGCGATCTCAAATCCCCGGACATAAACAATAATGGAATATTTCATTAATTTGTCACGCAAGAATCGTTGTAAGAAAATTATAGGTCAACTTTCAAGAATTCTCTTGCAATGATTCTGCATGGCAAATTAATGAAAGATTCCATTAATATTTATGTCAAGCAGTTTATCGAAAATGTATCGTATGCTTTCTCGAAGATCAAATTTTGATAATACAATTTGTATAAATGTTATGGCTCAAAAAGTGAAAGAAAAAAAAAACTCACCCTTAAGGAGACTTGAGGGAAGATGCCGACTGGGGGACGATGACTGTCATACAGGTTTCTTATGATTCGTTAAATTTTATTTAAACTTAATTTTAAGAATTTTTACTTAAATGTCTACCGAAATAGTATCCTATCGTAATTTTTTGCGTAATTATTCCAACATCTTGGCTTCGAAATTTCCAAAAGTGTTGCACCTTTCCAGAGTTACCTTGTATATAGACTGTGTGGGGTCGTTGTCACCTGTTTTTTTATGATATGAGTGTGTGTGAGGCATGATACAGGAGAATGACGAGTGTCGGCTCGGACCGGCGCGGAGGCCTCTCCAGATGGGGTTACGCTCGCGTTGGCAAGCAGTCGGCGCGCCACAGGACTCGCGCCAAATCTTGTGACCGAAGGGCTTATGTAACGCCAGTTCGCGCGCGTATGCTGAAGCCTAGGGATGTGTGGTGGATGGGAGGAGGGGGGGCTGTTGCCTCTCTAACAATAGCGACCGGCGAAGACGCGAACAGTTTCTGGACGCCGCGTTTCGTTCTACCTTCGCCGTCAGCAGTGGAGTGGCCGCATGTTACGTGGTATTAATCCCTGTCACATCGGTTTTACGGTTTTTCTTATAAACCAGGGAATAGACACATTGTTTTACTTTTTTCACTCTGACAAGGCATAGTTTACAGTTTCAATCACTTTTTGTTTCTGTTAATTTTGTGGCCTCTGTAGTAGCTCCCGTAAATAAATCAAATTTTCCTTTTCAGCTGTTTCCCGTTGCAAAATAATGAATATATTATGGTTCCAGCAATTACAGAACATCGATTAAGTTTGTATCTATGCCTTGTCGTGACAACAATTCTGATACATCGACTGGAACAGAAGTTACCGAGAAGAAACAGATAAATCCAAGGTGGTAGGGATCAATACCCCTTAACGTTACTCAGGTCAGCGAGTTGGAGCGAAGTTGAGCGACCCCGCCCGTCACATGTGTTGTGACGTCACCTATACGACCCAAGTCGCAAATCCGCGGGCAGTGTTGCCGCCGTAACGTTTCTACCGTGGGACTTGAATGGTGACTCTTTATCATTTTATTGAACCCGTCACTGTAGCTAAGTCCAGTGCAGTGGACGACTTGAAGTACACGCTCCCTGACGTCACCGCAGGGGAAAAGTACTGTGGGAAACAAAGCTTGTTTACAAACATGCTGATTTGTTAGTTGGTAATTACAGAAAGCAAAAATGTTGCGCATTCGTAGATTTGCACGCAAGGGTAAAAAAATATTAGTTTCAATTTCATGGTTAAGATACGCAAACACATAAGATTAATGTTTACCTGAAAAACCGGTAAATTCCAAATAAATAATACATTTCCTTGGCGCACATCTCCTCCGGGACATGTGAAGCCAAACCGCTAAATGAAGGTTATGTTCGGCTGCGGTATCCATGGAGATAGGAATTGTATCCCACACCTGACTGAAGCCCCGCCTCTTTTCAAGTCGTCCATTGGAAACACTAATTTTGAAAGAATATATATATATATATTATCGAGTAACAACTGTCTGAAAAAAAAGCCGAATTTATCCAAGTTTGAGGTCATTTAATTTATATTTGCAATGTGCGTGGTGGCTTAAGTCATATTGACACGTAGTCTGAAGTGTGAGTTATTTTCGAAGATAAGCATTGTGGATGTACGCTTACTGGCCAATAAGAAAAATAAAAACGGAATTCCGAACACGCTGCACGCAGTTAGAGGACCAGCCTCCGTGAGGTCTGGGCAAGCGGAGCGCTATTGGCAACACTGCACGCGTATCACTCTGAACACTAGCCTCTAGGCGCGAGTCAGTGATCTCACCGATAGTTCGCATGTAGGAGATAATACATTACTAGCTCAGTTACCATACCTGTACTGTAGCGCAAAGTAAATAGAATTTGCGGTATAATAGCAGGCTTAACATCAAAATGCCGTCTGGAGCAGTCTTAATATCTTGCTCGCGATAATGCGTGGAAGACTTGTTGGTGAAGTAAAACTAGGTCAATCCTCCTACCCTCTTCGTTTTACCCATCCCCCTCCCTTCGCTGTAAAAAGAAACCCTTCATTAATAATGTTGAAAGTTTTTAAATCGTAACGCAATATGGGACCAGTGGCGGATTTAGATTATTTATTTATTTTTTTTTTTTTTGTGATTTTATGGATTGCAAAAATACCAGCCGTCTTAAAAGTGTGGTTGTTTAGTGTTGGAGAACATAAAAAATAATATACATACAAGTAGGATGCCTTAAATCGTAGAACATAGCTCCAATTTTTTGAGGTGACTGGACATTCTTTGTCCACATATTGTTTCACATGATTGGCGGGGGGAGGGGGAGCCTTCAGCCCTGTAGCCCCACCCCCTCAAATACTACCCGTGTATGGGACACTTATCATGCTTCAGCTTGTATACAAAGCAAATTATAAGGATTGTTAGTACTATACAAATCTGGTAACACCAGTTATATTTTGGAAACAGTCAAATGTAAAGGAATGGTACCATTATTGTATCGGAAACAATGTTATCATAACCTGCTTACTTAAGTCATATACATCGGTGTACTAAATTTACAAACAATTTTTACAGTGTATGTATCAGCAAACTCGCGAACTACACAGCCCGCTATGTAAACATACTGCACCTGTTGACACGTGTTGAACACGTGTTTGGCGGGCTGATTTACCAGCAGTCAGCCGTTGCTAACGAACCTGCCATCGGTACAACTGTCGTAGTAGTCCATGCTTTTTACGTCTCGTGTCTGTGTGCTTGTAACAACATTCTCTGACAACTCTACATTTGTACATTTTAATTGCAGTTTACTTGTGTTTCATACTAAAATTACCATAGGCGGTTCGGCATTAAGTAAGCACTCGAGAAACCCTGCACAATTTGTATTTTCATCCAATTCGCATCTTTCCGCGCATAACGGCTAACGATGGGAAATGTCTAGCCCCTCTGGACGCGTCACTTAGGGCCGGCATTATAAACCTCTTTCGAATGACAACTAACTGCTATCCTCATAGAGAAAGCATTGGTGAGCAGTTGGTTGTCATTCGAAAGAGGTCTATAGATACGGCCCTTAATGTTTGCGCGTGTAAGATTAATTGTGCAGTAGGTAGGAACCACGTAGTTTGATTTAAAAAAATATATATATATATTAATTATAGAAAACGCATGCCGATTTCAGTTGATTTTATTACAAAATTGCTGTATTTAAATAGAAAAATACATGGACCTACATTTGGCAATTCGCTGCCAACCATACAACGCGTAAGGTAACTATTGTTAATGTTATGCAGTAACGACTAGTGATTTTCATCAAAGGTTTAGTGTTCACTTTGTCCCGAATGACCTATAGCAACAGTTTATGAGGCCCCAAACTCGATCCCGATCAGTTTGCTATATTTATAACACGATTTTTGCTTTTTAAGTTAGTTGCATACACTTACGTGAAGCTATGCATTGTATATATTATTTAATATTTAATCAAAATTTGCAGTTATTTTGGGATGAAATGCTGATACATCCGCGGCATATAAATATTTGAATTTTTAAAACCCTGTATCATCTCCAATTGTGGTGTACTTTGATGGAAGATAAACGTCAAAAATATCGACGACCGTTTTGATGTAGTGAAATTAATATTTTCGGTACATTTGCCGAAAAAAATGTTTCTTACGCCCTTCTAGTATTACCTTTTTAAATACACTTTTCAAATACACTTTTCAATGCATTTCTAACTTGTTATATGAGTGTTGTGCAACTATCAGTTATATAAAATATATCAAAATATATTTTTGCTAAAGTATTTTTATGTAATATATTTGTAACGCATCTAGACTGGAAATCCACTGACTGTTAGGTCAGAAAGTAAATTTGTTCATTATTATTAATTTATTTATACGTAAAATAACTATGCTGCAGAGGTTTATTTTAAACTATAATAAACTACACACATTCCTCTCATATAAAACTTGAATCAATCATTTCGGATTATTCTAGCAGTCCCTGGAGAAATTTTTATGGAGCTATGCACTTACTGTATTAATGGTTGCAGAACTATAAGGAAATTGACTCTACTTCAACCTTGTAATATCCCCACAAGAAATAGTCACACATGATGCAACCACCGAATCAATTATGCGTCGTACGCAAACATGCAGTGTTCAACCGACTACTGCTTCATTCTTACTGAAAAGGCAATGTGTGTTACACAGTGACTGCCCATGCTCTCCCCCTTCCATGATCCCGCATCGTTATGTACAGTACGTTTCATAATGTGGTCATGCATTATCTATACAAGAGGTGATTCTCAACGCTTGAGATGCGACAAGAATTGCAACTCCTTTATATACGCGGAGTCTGCGCATACGTGCAGAGTTTTTGTTTTATGCAGTTTTCCACGGGACTATAAGCAGTTGACCTACAGTTTTATTTGTGTACCGACGCATCAGTGCGTCATTTATGAAATTGCTGTAGTCTGGAAAAGTAGTATTTAACGAATTTAAGGAGCAGCCCCAAAATCATGTCCTTAAAAAGTTGTACTCCACCCTCTTAAGATTATCACTACAGGTTAAGAGGTTCAGTGTAATTAGAATGGCAATGGATAATTTCCGCCGCTGTTTGTGCTGGTGGGTGGTGAGGGGTCAACTTTATGCTGGTACTTATGGAGAGAACTTAGTTGTTCTTCGGCAATGTTCGGAATTCTCGCCCGAAGTTCTCTCGACAAGCGCCCGCATGGAGCAACCTCTTAGCGACTCCAGCGCTGCTAACGGCAGGAATTGTCCTTTAACTAAACTCCTCCATGAGATATTTGATTATCTAACATGTATTTGAAATAAAATATACTGCTCTGTTAAAATTGTTCTCCGTCTGGAATGCTGTAAAAGTAGTTCTGCGATCTTACGCTTGTGTTGAAAAAAAAAAAAAGTGTGGCATGAAACAAAATAGTTATTACCGATATAAATTAAACTCTTTTATAGACCACCTTGTCTAGAATAATAGTTGGAAAATATTATTTATTGCGACTTCAGATGTTAACTTTTGTCTTGGGTATAATGCATATGCATTGACCGGTACTTACGTTCCTTTGATTACAATATTTTAAAAAGTAGCAACAAACAACAAATTATCAGAAGGAATAAAAAGTAACCAACGTTTTAAAAGTGCTCGCTTTAACCATGTTACCGGTTTATTTTGAAATGAGGAAAATTGTGAGAATTTTTTCACATTTATTTTCGTGTATTTCTGTTACTTACATAAGAAAACCAAACTTGGTGAGAATTCAAATACGTGTGCTGTGTAATTTTGCAAGCTATGATCCTGTAGTCTAGAAGAAGTAACTTGTAACCACTGCAATTAAGCTATTCACTGCGGGGTTGCGTCCCTACACTGGAAATGAGATTATGGGAAAGTTCCATACATCTGCAAAACCAATTTACACTTGCTTGCAAGGAAAAATTCTCCGATCAAATATACAAGGAAAAAATGCGACACGCAAAGCATAATATTGACTTACGTGAAAGGTAATGTAAAAAACTCGAAAGCGAATGTATTCAATATTTTATTTAAGCATTTAGGTTGCTGAGTTTATTACGTAAGTTTTTTTATTATATGTTAGCATCAATGAATTATCCTTGCGGTCTTCAAGAAACATAATTTCATATTTGGTATTACATATATATATATATATATATATATATATATATATATATTACAGTTTTTCGAGCTTCCGTCTTTTTTTGACAAGTCACACGGAAACTATGGTACAACGAAACACTTGTACGTCTTGTCGTACGTTCTACGGTAGCGTCAAGCATTCTTTTGTCTGTGATACATCGTGAAAGTCCATAAAAGCTGACATGTTTACGAAGAAAGTGGTACGTCTAACGACGGTGCGTGTCATGTACAGAGACTTGTGTAAGTTATAATGATAGTTCGAATACAGTACTGGGAGACTTATCTCTAGTGTACAGCTAAATTTAAAAAAAAATGTTTTCTGCAAAACACTAGGCGATATTTGCTTACATTTGTCCAGTAAAATAAGAGAATAATTTTCCAGTTTACCAAATTTGGTTAAGTTCATCCGATAGTTGTGGAATTGTATAGGGAAGAAACATACCGAGCTTAGATACACAGAAGTTTGTACGAACACTACGTTTCGTAAACTCATTTATTATCTTAAGTTTGTAAACGATACCACTAATTAATATTTTTACCATCACAATATTGTGTTTAAATTGGACAGAATCAGAGATAGTATATTGCTCCAGGGGCTATATATAATCGGAACGAGATTCCTGACGCTTAGGCAATGTTGCATCTGAACCGGTTCTCGTGTTAGCGACGATGTAGAGCTGGTGGCCTGTTTTCTGAACGTACAGTCCAACCAGTCAACGTTTACGCCTTTCGCAATAGGTCGACTGAAATATGTGTTTATATGTACCTGGAGGCTGATAACTATGATGACCGATGGCCGCACAGATGTATTTGACGGTGCTTTATTAAAATAAAAAACATGTTGCGGAATTGCAGGTAGATATTTCGGAGAAACAATTTTCATATTTAAAGGAACAAGGAAATGGTATATGAACGTTGGCCCGAAAATACACAGTATCTGTACTGCAGATATCGTGATTAATGTCACTGGTTTATATTCATTCAGTTTTTGCAAGTTAAATTTTTTTTAAATCCTAAACTGTTGTAGCTATAGAAATGTTGGTTATGTAGCCTTATTTTCAAAACCATATGATTAAATAATTTAGGCTAGTTACCAACTTAATTAAATTATCTTAAGTGGGTGTTTAGTAAGTTTTATTGTATTTTATGTTTTTGAGGCAGAACATTTATTCTAAGAAATTTTACTATCAAAATAAATGTTACGGCTCAAAAACTGTTTTGGCTGTTCATTACATTTGTAGTGCAGAATTGGTGCATTTTTCAAACGTTTGGTCATTTAACATACATTGTTCCTTAAAGTGATTGTTGTTACCCCACAATATTGACATTCAATTATTCATTGGTCATCGCGGTAGAGAGGGTGGACGACATACGTGTTATTGTGGATTAACAATATCGCAATGGACGCGACGCGAAGTGCGCAAATAGTTTCCATACATTCAAAAGTTACAATTTTGTGACGGCAGCGTGATAAAATTCGCTCGCGCGGTAGGATTCCGGAATAGAAGAGATTTCTAATTTATTGGCGCCTCGAACGCTGTAAAGCTGAAAAACTTAATTTAATTTTGTGTCCTAATGTTAGTGAAAGAGGTGAGTTGGCAGTTAATTTAATTTATTTATTTTACGAGGGATTTTGTGGAGATGGTGGAATATAGCGAAAATTTTGTAGTTTGTTATGGCTCATATGCTTGGCTGAACTGTTCCTGTCGCGTCTCAGTTTACTACAGACAAATCATAAACATTTACTGGCACAATAGTAGATTAATTATTGGTTCAGTCAAATGGGACAATAAACTCGCGTACACATGGACAGCCCGTAGCAGAAGCAAATCATCTGACATGCAGGGTGTAAATTGAAACATAGCAAGGCAATAATTCACTATTAAATTATAAGCAAATCATAACCTTAAGTAACGTGTAATTTTAATTTTTCATATATGAGAAGGCCAATGGACGTCAAATGAACGATAAAACACCCATGGCTGTCGTACTACTATATTCGCGTTCAAGAGAGAGCGCACGAAACACATGCACGTTTTCTAAGGTAAGGTCAGTCAATGAAAGCACGCAGTGTTCACGTGATTGCAGCTTGTAATCAGGGGTGTCCGGAATACTCGCCACGTGTAGTGGCAGGCAGGTACTGAGCGTATAATACCGTGTACGAATTGGTGGTATTTAGGCGAGTATGAACACAAATTGTAAAACGTAGTTCGACGGAAATATGGCAGTTCGGGGTCTTCATTAACATCAACAAGCACCTTATCAATTGTTGGCAGTTCATTTAGAAAGAAAAACGCCTTTCTCCGTATTGCATTCCTGTCGAACCACTTTGCAAAAGTTTCCGTCGTTGTTTTTATTTTTTGGGCGACTTTAACAAGTGAGGTCTGTTATATATATATATATATATATATATATATATATATATATATATATATATATATATATATATATATATATATAATTCTCGACGTTTACATTTTCAATGTTTGGTTCATAACGATTCTCCATAACGTCTACTGTACTGATCGATGTAAATAAGTAATAAACGTTCGTTAACATTATCAAAGCTCTCGTTATTATCAAACCATCATTATTGTGCAACTGACGGTGTTATGTAATATAATTTTTAAACATAGTCATTCCACATAAACGACATGTACATCATATTTTTAACAAAACCATCATTTAAGATATATAGACACGAATATTTTATAGACTTTATGCGAAGTTTAGATATAATTGGTATAATTCATGTTGCACGTGTTGCAGATATAATTACTATACCGAACATGCAGTGCATCACGATCTACTATCGATAAGCGAATAAGAAGTACATAACAGACCAAGTTGGGCGTGCATGTGTTTACTTATGTTTGACTGTAACAGTGAAACACACTTGAGGACTTAACATTCATAAGAGGCTAAGTGCCAAAAGGAAAATTTCGAGACTATGACGAATACAGTATATTGCTACAAACCAAGTAACATGGAAAAAGGAATAATCCAAATGCGTTCACATGTTTTTTACAATAGGAAAGTAGTAAATAGGAGCAATCGAACAGTAATTAATACAAAACACTTATGGACATCAATACATATTTTATTAATTAACTAAAATGCGTTGATGTTACTCCTACCATTTAATTGTGCGCCGGATGTACGGCGCGCATGAATATCACTAGGAGATAGTGCTTTAGGTATGTCTTCGACCTAATGTTTTGGCACCTTTCTATGTACCTAATTAATTTTTGTCGAAAATGGTAACCAACCCCCTTTTGAATGTTAAGTCCTCATTTACAGACGACGTTTCTGTCTAGTTAAAACACTATCAGAAAAAAATTAGAACACTCGCTTGGCCAGTCACCAATTTAACTCTCGTCACACTGCAGCAGCGCGCGCTGGTTAGAAGCTTGTACACCCCTTGCCGCTTCTACTAGTGTCACGCACTCCTGTTTACAAACTACAACTCTCACTTCTCGGCGAATGAACTATAGAGGTCAGTACGTAGTGGTTAGGAATAAAAATGAAAATCCACCACGTGTTCCCGCCTTCGGGCTGTCGCATTACGCATGAGAGTAGGCCGGGGTGAAGGTTGGCCCAGCTGGTTGACTAGTGAGACATGCCTGTCGCAAGTCCGGCCCGAATAATAGACGAGGTGAGATGAGAGTGGAGCAGCGACGGAGTGAGAGAGGCGGGGGAACTAGAGTCCCCGTTCTCCACGTGGGAAAAATCCGGAACCAAATCCTCCTGGGATTGAACCCGGATCTCCTAAGTGGGATGCGAGAGGTCTGACCTATCGACAACGGCGACGCTTTGGCGAGGAAATCATTTGCGGGTTTTTTTTTAAGATTATCTGTCTCGCGGGAGACGAACTAGCTGGTCACAATATTATGAGAATTGTTCGTGTCGCATCGCACCCTCCGTGGCGTGTTGGTCGCGCTATTGTGAACGCAGGATAACACGCGCCACTCTGGCGGCGCTGTGAACCGTGAATGTAGATTGTCGCCATTCATGTGACCGCTTGAGCAGGTTCCCACGACGCCGTGCCAGGGACCCGGCCGCCGAAATAACCGAGGTCAACTGTCTCTTTCCTTCCTTCGCCGAGACATTTTACGACGACGTCTCTCTTTGTTTAACCAATGTCTCTCCTCCCCTCCCCTCCCCACCATTATTACAACCCCCACCCCGTGATAATTTATTTGCTCAATTTTGTTTCGATCGGGTAAAAGGGATTGCTCATATTCATTCCTTAATTTTTCATTCGTGTATTAATTGTTCTGTGGAACTTTCAAACTCTGCAGAACTAGTCGCACAAATATTTACAACACAAATAGTAAACACAAAACAATATCAACTGTACGGTTAAAACAATACAAAGAGTACATACAAAAAATGTTATTTTGTGAAAATGCTGTTTAGTTGTCGGTTAATATTGAAACGAAACTATGAAACTGCATATTCAAATAGTTTTCTTCACTCAATTGGCTATTTATATTTTAAAAATGTGTGATTTTCAGTAACAGTGTTAAGCTTAAATTTTCGATTATTTAATTTTTTTTTCAGCTAAGCTCTCCACATACTTTCCCCTTTTATCTGAACACTATTACAAATTTTCCGTCGATAGTGTGCAGGTTTATACTTCAGTTTCTCTTCCTTATAAAATAACACTTAAGCTATGCGCAGAGTAAATTTTTACTTGCGCCGTACTGCTAAACAATGAACATGCTCGTGTTAACTGCATTAACAAACACGAACGCTACGAGATTATATGTTAAAAAAATTAAGAAACAATGTGGGAACACGTACTGTAATTAGGTACATATTTTCATCTCCCTCTGTTTTTATAGCTGCGTGTATCACATTTATTCGGTTCGTCCTGGGGCGTCGTAGGCTACGTGTGGACGAAGTCTTTTAATTTTTGCCAAATAAAAACGTAAACATTCAATATAAATACAACGGGTAAAAAAAAGGTTTCTGGAACGGAGGCTGCAAAAACAGTTATTGTGAAAGTTAAAATTATAAAAATAAACTAGTCCTTTAAAACAACGTCTTTTGGTTACTTGAAAATGGTTTTAAAAAACGAACACAAAATTATTGATAACATAAAAATGGCTGAGCCAAGAGAGTATTTTTTTCAACGTTTGAGAAGAGAATGCCAAGCAAGCGTTATAATCCTATATCCGATAAAAAACACAAATATTTGCTTGGGTAACTGATTTAGTATTTAAGTTATATGTTCAGTGATGAAGCTTTATATTGCAGTACATATTGTATTATATGGAATCTCATACTTTGCTGAACGTGACAGAAAATTCTGATAAAAGATTCACTCGTAGACGTTAAAATGTCATTTAACCTCACAAAATACTTTTTTTATTTAGTCTGCGTATTAATATGTTATTTAGATTTTTTCTGTCTGTTGTGTCTTCATTTATTTACTATTTAATGAAGACGAAAACAACCCTAACGACGTGCAGTTTCAGTTTTTTTTTTTTTTTTTTTTTTTTTTTTTTTTTTTTTTTTTTTTTTTTTTTTTTTTTTT
>PNEQ01109026.1:0-13654 GCA_003012365.1 Medauroidea extradentata
TTTATACCATTTATAGTTTTGTAAACTTCCGTTTCCGTTACAGGTTTAAATAAAAATCCCGTGTTACCTACATGTTCTACGAAACATGGTTTTCCTAGTGGTGGACACATATTAGCCGATGTTATAAAGAAATCATTGAGTTCTTCAGGTAATAATAGTGCTTGTGGTATGTCAACACTGCTAGGTGTGGTTACATGAATTGCTTTAAATCGTTCCATAGTTGCTTTGAATCTTTGTGCATATTAATTTTGTTATGAAAAAAAAATAATTTACTATGACGAATTGTATATTTTACTTTGTTTCGCAATGTCTTATATTTTGCGAAGTCTTCGTCTGAGCGTGATTTTAAAAATGTCTTCTTAGCGGTGTCCCTTTCTTTCATTCGTATGCGAATTTCTGATGTCAGCCATGGTGCGTTTCTTCGATGTGTATGTGTTCTAGTACGCCGTAGAGGCGCGTGCCTGTCAAACAAGTCGATAAGAAGGATATTAAATTTATTTAATTGTTCAGTTGCTGACTTGCATTCACGGATTCCCTCCCAGTTTATTTCACAGAGATCTGAAGGAACGAAAATTGATTGAAGTTTTTATAATTACGTACTAATTTAGTGCCAGGATTGTGTACTGGAAGTGGGAATGCGTATGTCAAATACTGTAAATTGTGGTCAGTAAACCTGATCATTTCGTTCTGACCACATGTTAGCACTTTTCTCTTATCTTTTACTATGACAAGGTCGATTAGTGTTTCAGTGGTGAAATGTGTTTAAAAAGAATCCTTGATATCTCATAAATCGGGAACACTACCATATTTTTTAACTTCATAATGTTGCCCAAAGAAATACATATTCTCAAATGTTTCGATTTTGCGAAATTCGAAAATTAAGGGGGTGAAAAGCCGTAAAAGGTATTTTTCATTAATCCGTGATTTCTTCTAAACCATTTCAGATAGTGAGATGATTATTTTAATGATACTTAAGTAAATATCTAAAAAGTATTTTTAAAAATTTTCGAAATTCGTCCTTGAAAGGTCTTAAAAATTAAAACGTGTATTTAAATTAATCCCACTTATCTCCTAAACCAGTGGAAACATTGAAATAGTTTTTGCTTTAAAATTAATCTTACGTAAATATAAAAAAAAAGTTATTTCAGGATTTTTCGAAATTCGTCCTTGAAAGCTGTTTAAAAAAATTAAATGTGATTTCAAATAATCATTTGTACCGCTTATACCCGTTGAGATGTCGAGATAATTTTTTGATAAGAATTAGGCTTATGTAAATATCTACAAATCAAATTAAGGTTTCTATGAAATTCGAAAATTAAGTAGGTGAAAAAGCAGTAAAATGTTACAGTCTCCCGATAAAAGAGAATGATCACGGAATAATAATTCAACAGTCGTTTCTTTTTGCCAACCTACTCATAAATAAAAACCTCTTTGGACTGTAGCCACTACATACGAAAGAATTATCATGGCATGCCTTTAACATTCACTCAGGTATTGTATAAAGTTTGTGGTGTGTAAGGGGTGGGGTTACGTGTTCGTATCCCGTGCAAGACTTTGCGACGGGAATTACTATGACATCATACGAACATATTGCGCGCGCTCTTTACACTGAGCTAAGACAATGTGTAGTTCACTGTTATTGAGTACGCTAGCTGTTAAATGCCTTCATCACATATTTTATCCAGAGTTACTGTTTACATTACATAATTTCAAGTGGGCAACGTCGCAGCCGGCCGGCTAGTTATAATATAAAGCTTGAATTTTAACGTGTGACATGTGTTTTAAAAAGTTAACCTATGTCTAACCGGAAGCATAGTTAGTTTATTAAAATAAGTCTTAATATATTTTCGAAGTGAAAATCAATATTGTCGAGAGGCTATTATCGGAAGTTAAATCATTTGAAAATTATATAAAACCATTTACATTGAATGATACAGTATCTAAACTGAATTTTTTTGTTGTAGTATTTTGTTGCAATATTGATACATATTTTATTGTAATAAGGTTCTGTTTGTTCAATCATAGTTGGGAACCATTTTTTGGAGGAAAAAATTGCGTGAAAACTATCCGTGAATCCTTAACTCCCACCTAATCATTTTAATTTTCAAATTTAGGACAATATAAAGTTTTTCGACTGCTTAGTGCTCACAAGTATCTAACACTAACATCTACAACTAAATCTGAAAGAAAATTGTCTGTTATTTGCCGTGTGAGCAGTAACAAATCACAAGTACTCAGAAGGTGAACAGTATTTAATAACACAGCCTGAAGCAGAATGCCAAAATGGCCGCTTGTGCTAGGTTTCAACCACGGTCTATGAAGGTAGAGGTCTTGACACTGAGGAATAAAATGTGACTCCTTCTTGTCGCTGAGCGCTAGTAGTAATTTAGTGGAAGATTTGACTTGTTTTTGTATTTGGCTTAGTTTAAAATGTGAAGTTTTTACCGGAATCGCGAGTATTATATCGAAGAAAAAAATGGGAACGTAATTTTGTATCGGAACACATTTTTTACAACAATAAAATTAAATTTTTCAATCTTTTACATGAAGATGCACATTACAACGATTCTAAAATTTTGTAGGGCACGAAAATATAGTTTTTGTTCGAATGTGTTCACTAAAACAATAATACATAATATATTTCTTCAGACTACTTTTATAAACAGTTCCACACATGGCAATGTATTTATGTACATGGAACATGTATATACTATATCTGCTTACCTTATTAACATTATTTTATGTAAATAATTGTAAAAATGTTAAAACGCGAGATGTAAACAAGACAAATCTTCCGCCAAATTACTACTAGCGCTCGGCGACATGAAGGGGTCACTTTCTCTTGCTGGAGAGCATACGCAGTGTCAAGACCTCTTCCTCTTAGACCGTGGTTTCAACAGTATATCT
Source organism: Medauroidea extradentata (assembly GCA_003012365.1). NCBI lineage: Eukaryota > Metazoa > Arthropoda > Insecta > Phasmatodea > Phasmatidae > Medauroidea > Medauroidea extradentata. Next base: position 2,908 of record PNEQ01109026.1, read on the forward strand.
CTCTAGTCGTAATTTTGTTTATTTGGCAGTGTGCCGTAAATATGCGATAATACTCGGGATAATATAAAAAGGTATTATTTATTTAGAGAGCACGTGTGTTCGTTAATACGTACGTGTGTTCTTGAAACCAAATAATTTGTACGAGTAGCTTGATACAAGTAATATTTTAATTTGCAAACTTTAGTGAGCAGTAGAATTATAGCACTTGTTATCCTGCAGCGTTGAAAACTAATTTGAACAGAACAGAAGGTTGTTTAACATAAATATTGTTTCGTGTACTGCTGCAATTACCAGCAATCACCTTTCTGAAATTGATGATGTGAATAAAAAAGTAATTTAATACGAGATAAAAAGCATCAATAAACATCGTGTGGTGCTTGTCATTTTATTATTTTTCTTTGCTGTTGTTGGAAATAATATATCTGAGAAAATATGACCTGTAATTACAGCAGAATTAATAATATAATAAGTTAATAACCTAACTGAATCGCCGAAAATATCGTGCAACGTATAACATCACTTCACCTGCTAAAACAACCCGTATGGATTGTAAAGAGATCAAAATAGTTTCAGTTACAAAATGTCATCATGAACAATTTAAAAATCTATAAATAGCGTCAACTACCAGGCGGCTTAAGGCCATGATCTCCCGTTTATTTCAAACAATTGCAAATAACTTAAATATTTTTTAACCAAATGCTTTGAAAAATTTTTAGACAGTGTACAGTCATACGATACACAATTTTGCCGGACGTTTTTTAAAATAATACGGTAGTATGCGAGAAAAAAAATATTTTGCTTCATTTTGGCTTATCTTCACAACAAAATGTGTACTATTTCGGGGGCAAAAATCTAAAAATAAGTTTGGCGTATTGCAACAGAAAAATTCATATAAAAACTTTGATATATAAGTGTTAAAACTGCCAAAGGAATTTTTGGTATATGTATTAATTTGCGTTACAAAAATATTTTCGAAACCACTGCTAAACTAGAGAGCGAGGCCTTAAATGTATTGTAGCGAGTTCATAAATAAATAACCTAACGAAACTAGTCTACATGCGACCATTGTGTCAATGGATGAAAAGAAAACACAATTCGGTAAGGACGGAATGTCATTCTTAATACACCACGCTCATGAAACTGTCACATATCACGTATGTGATTTGCGGGTTTAACCTCCACACGCTGGGTGTTACGGCATCCAATCACTGACCACATAGCAGAGATGCAGGTGCGCACGTAAGGCACTGAAACAAAGTGCTGCAAAATTCTTTTCGCGAAAATTACCGGGCTCTAATTATGAGTAAATATTTATCCGGAATTACTAATTCGTTACGCGTGATCTCTTGCGCCGCAGTTAAATGCACGAGGTTCCGGCGTCAGAGATGGTGCCTCAAAAGTTCGTAACATTGGAAACAATGTTCTTTGAAATGTTGGCTAAAGCTATTGTCTAGGATTGCTATGGTTTAATTTTGGCAAATGGGCTTCAAGAAACCTACAGTTGTAGATTAATGCTTTTAGCGTTTAATTATATACCACGCTCTCTTAAGTTAAATTGCTACGCATAAATTAGCAATAGTAATACTTGAGCACGTATTCAAGGATCGCGGGTTTGAATCCCGGCTCCGGCCATCCTGGTTTCAGTTTTCCTTATTTCTCAAATTCGCTCCAGGCAACTGCTGGCAAGGTTCCAGCCATGAACGATTGTTTTTCTAGTTCCTTTGCTTAATGAAAAGTTGTAACCGTCTCAAATGCCAACGAGACGCGAATATTCATTTAAAAATGCTGTATACATTTGTGAATCAACTGACGCGCAACGGCTGGCAAGGAACTATTGTACAATGAATTAACTATAAATTCTTTCTTTTCCAAACTAAACTATTCTCAACATATTTCTCTGCGAAATTCAAAAAAGAGAACTAAACTAAATTCATTAATTACCTGTGGCTATGATTTAGCCTATCAGAGAACAAATTGTAGTGGCATGGCGAGTTGTAACCCGACACACTGCTGTCTTGATTAATCTTGACCTTTGATATTTGATCTTTTATGCATGAAATGAAGTAAAATGAAATCCAGTACGCGTCCCCGTCTTCTGACAGGATCACAGTTTGTACGACAGAAGGCCAGGCTGCTCGACTAGCGAGTGAGACTTGCCACCCGCCGACCCGAGGAATGCGGATGAGGTGCGATGAGATGAGTGTGGAGAAGCGACGAAATGGAACGGGCGGGTGAAACGGGTGTTCCCCGAACAAACCAGCTACCAAACGACAACGTCCGCCACGTTTCCAACATGCGACAAATCCGGGACCGAGCCCTTCTGGTATCAGCTAAGTGGGATGTGAGAGGTCTGTCTGACTCCTCTACCATCGCGGTCGTGAATTTCCCACGTTTAAAATTTTAGCATAATTTTTAAAACCAACAAAGATTTCGGGATAAAAACCGCCATTATCTAAAACAATACATTAATAATTGAAACAACCATTAAAATATAAAAGTCGCAAAAATAAAAACAAATGGTTAAAAATAATTCTGCTGTCTAAAAGAAACTAAGTCATTTATAGACAAACTGTAAATCTAGATGCATCGAAATGATTTGTATACGAATCCACATGGCTAGGAATAAGTCTACAAATATGTGAATGTGAAGAGGTTACTTTGTCTCGAGGCGGGTAAGTGACGAGAGGGATAAGATATTTTATGTTATGATCTTTCAGTATTATCTTTACTCTGGCATGTTTCCTCACGTAAGTTAACACAGGGTTGACAAGTTCGAATATTCACGGTTTCGTATGATAGTTTATAATTTGTACGAACAATTATTGGTAAGGGCCATAGTTTTACATACAAAAATTGACAACTCGTCCTTCTACATGTGCTAAATATGTATACACAAGCCTTCATGTAACTGTAGCCGAGGTTCGCGTGGTTCTGTGTGGAAGCACTCTTATCCTTGTCACATTGCTATTGCGATTTTTATACAATAACATTAGTACTAACATACACACACACACACAATCTGTTGAGCCCCGGCTTTACCCGCGTTGAATTTTTGAAGGGAAAATTATAACCGTAGCTTATCGTGTCAACACGGTATTGAGGACACAGCGAAAACAAACTTGGCTTTTTACTCCCAATGTATAACGGTACCTCACCAGGTATAAGAGATACCAAGGATATCGGCTAAATTCATTTTACACCTTTTCGTCCTCTGGTGGGTGCTTACGCCGCAAAGGAAAGCCAGGGTTAAATTTTCTTACTTCAAATAGAAAATTAACTCTTCTATAGCTGCTACAAACGTGTGCATATATAATATCTCAGCAGTTCCCTATCGCTTTGTCTTACACGGGATTCGAACCCAAAACCTACTACAAGTGTTCTAAGTAACTTCTCTTAGATAGGTTGCCAAAATCATTAAGAATTTAAATATGTATATACAGGCCGGCGCCCAGAGATATAAGTATCAATAGGACGGCAAATGAAACTTCTCTGTGGTCATACCTGCGTTTCGGAATTTCTCGAACGTTTTACATAATTACACCTCCTAAGTTGTCAAATTTTGAAAAATCATGAAGTATGTATTTATGTATTTATGTAACCGTCATTACTATTATAAAACTGTCTCTATATCTCATCTGGTTTAAGAGATAGAGATCATTAACTAATACAATGTTGATTTTTTTTTTCGTGGCTTTAGAGGTCGATACTCAATAAAAATTTTTTAACTTATCTTAGCGACATGTTCAAGTTTCATTCTGAAGTACAAATTTCATCAATATCTGAAAGGGTTTTTAAGTAGTCGAGAATTGATTGAAAACACATTATGCAGCCACTCACACACTTATTTTTCAGATTAAAAAAATATACATAAAAATTAGGTTTTATGCATTTTCGCAAGCTTCAATCTGAAGAAAACTCACCTCGATATTTTGAAATGATTAACTGATTTCACTCTTATTCATCCTCTTAATTTTCTAATTTAAAAAAATCCCTTTTCAGTGGGTGCTTGCGGCGTAAGGAGAAGCAACTCTCAAAATTTCATATTTCTGGGTCTGTCGGTTTGTGCTGTGCGTTGACGAGTGAGTGAGTGAGACACTTAATTTACACATACACACACACTTAATTGTGAGAATTTTTTTTTTTTTAATGGAAAAACTCAAAAGTAATTTTTAGGTGTAAACGGTAAAAGAAAAATATATTTAGTGTTGTAATCCGGCTGGCAACACGGTGCCAAACAATTAAACTTCCAATCATATTGTGTGCAGTGATGTATATGTAGCTGGTCGGACCTCGCTCGAGTGACGTCACGACCATCGAGTTCCTTGTGGGTGACGTCATCAGCAGCGACAAGAAATGCTCTGCCTATGTCGGTGTAGTCAGCGATTTTTACCCTCCGCATCCATTGAAAATTAGACGCAAGACCCTTGCCCTCCCCACCCCACCCCGGACACACACACTAAACACTCCTAGACCCTAAGTCATTCAGCTGTTAACCTCTAGCCGGTACCAAGGGTAAACAGTGTATTATGGAAATTAATAATTAATACTAATAAATTGATCCTTATTACAATTATATATTCACATCTTTTGTATAAAATAGTGTTGTATTTTCTGATAATTTGGTCATAATAAATTTTTACCACACGTAAATAGAGTTGTTTTTTAAATATTTTCTAATTTTATTATCCTTAATGTTATTATTCAGCCTATTTATTTGCCAAGGTAGATTTGTAAACACAAGATCAAATATTTAAAATGTATATATTTATTAAATTTAAATAATTCTTAAATAGGATATCACAATTTTTCGGTGTTCGGTGATAAATTTATTTGTTTGTATATATACACAAGGTTATTTGTGACCTCGTGCAGAGGTAGTTACTTTTTTGAATTTTTAACTTTGACAGTAATTACTATCACTAGTATTTATACTTTAGTTTGGTTGATTTCCGCCTGCTACCTTGCAGGAAGGTGAAGAGTCAAATTTTACTCTTTATCCAAACCTATAACATGGTAGTCCATAGTAAAAGAGGACGACGGAGACCAACGTTGTTATGTGATTTTTAAAACTGCTTCTTCAATGATCCGAAAACTATGTGCATGTAAGTATTCTCATAATCAGAGACACATATATTGTATTCTTGTAGCAACATCTCCCTCTGCTTGATGTAAAAAACGGGTTTGAACTGAAAGACGTCACGAAAAGTGTCTGAATATCACCGAATATGATATAACATGTAAGTAAATTCCTATCCCGGCTTTATTCGCAATTCTAGGTAGGTATTAAGAGCTGGCCAAAATATCTTCACTATACCTTAAGAATTAAATCACCTCCAAAGGTAGAAAATTCAGTTATAAAATAATACTGACACGCACGTGCTTTATCAGACACACAACGTCTGTGTATTCAGTACCAGATATTTTTTGTTGCTCTTTCTAGGAGACTATGCCTGTTACCTTTCAAAACTTTGCTTTAGTCATGCTTGTCACAATTAGCGCAGCGGTCAAGCAAAATGTGTCTCAAAGGTGCTGTAAAATCATTGGAGAATCTTATCAGAGTTCGTTTATTTAGATGAAAGATGAGACGTTTTTACGGCCCTGTCACAACGAGGTCGTACGACCCTCTGAAAGAGAAATGAGGTGGAATAAGAACACAACATTCATGCCCGAGATGGATTCGAACCCAGAACCTCTCGCAGTAATTTAAGTAAAAATCCGATCACTGTACTGCAATGTTTTTGTATTTTACCTCTTAGATGAGTGTGTTGTAGGGGATAAATAAGCTTTAAACCACCCAGAGAAGCTAAGATGATTATGCATTACTTTATATCCCGAGAAGAAAACGTACTTCGCGTAAGGATCTGAGGTAGTGAAATTACGATATTCAACGTCGTTCTGACTGTACACACGACAATATTCAGCCAACAAAACTATTTAAATGGAAAGTATAGAGACTAAATCTAAATGCATTGACCAAACTAATCAAGACTAAATATTACACGCAATACTGTTCGCCTGCTTCATATTTCGATTCAAAATTAAAAATAAATAATGAAAAACAATCATAAATTAAACACTCTGTACATACTCTGTTAAAATTTGGCTCGAAGTACGTTAATTAGTGTCCGAGAAAACGAAACATATGCGAATGCCTATTTTAAGTGTTATTGTGTGCTAAATTTCTGGTAATTCAGAAAAATCTTCATTTCTTCACAGTACTGAAGTTACCGACAAAGGCATTATATCAACCACTCTTTGACTAAGGTGGGACTGAAAAAAAAAATTTAAATGTTTTTCTCCAGATACTGTTTCAGAGCTGACACAAATAAGGTCAGTAACGTTTCTTTTTATCTGGCTACATTACTTGACCTTTGCAGGGAAGGTCACAAGTGGTGTTGGTACAAAAAATTAGGGGAGGAAATTCACTCTTTCTTGGTACCTCCGTACTACCTAAACTGTTGAGTCATACCAGAGAACTTGCCATTCATTCTGAACAATGATGAGCTACTCCATTGTCAATGTCATGTGGTATGTACTGGAACCGTAAGCAAAACCTTCTGAAGTGTGAGCAAGCAAATGAACATCATTTGATAACTGTGACACCAACTGCTTGTCAGGCTGATCAATTTGGTTCCATTTTATTGTTGCAGCTGTTATTGGGTGACAGTTACATTACATTAAAAATATTTCCATTTAAATTACATTTTTCACGTAAATAACAGCAGTGATAGGTACCGAATTTTACTACTCTAAATGTTTCGTGTTCGTCCATTTTTCAATCACTTTTGTAATGTAATTACACATAAAAAATTATACAATATCAGAATAGTTTTAATACGTGCATACTATGTTGTTTACACATGTTTTAATTAATTTATTTATATTATATTTAGTGTCCCATAACCGTAAATAAATTCGTTGTTTGAAAACGGAGACAAATATCCGGCTGTGTAATTTTTGTTTGACGATAAATGTTTCACAATAATCTAGTCTAATTAACGCTACCTTACTTCAGTGATAACCGTTTTGAGGAAATTATGTTCTACCCCAAACTCACTTACATACATGTAACAATATGAGTGTACAAAGCCAATGTTGCACTGCAGGCAGGGCGTGGGGTTTCCAAAGAAGTACGTTTGACACATTCACTCATAAAACACTCTATTGCCGTGGGTAGGTTTGCCTTATTGCATGTTTACACATAACATCTCTTCACTATCGTAAATGTCACGATGATTTACGAGGACAGAGCGCTGGGGAAGCGAATAAAGCTGTATGGTGTTTAGTGCTAATACTCATTTATATACTTGACGTGTTTCCGTTCGTAGATGAGAGAGTGGCCGGAACAATCAATCGTCCATTTACGTTCATCGTATCGTGCCGGACTTCCGCCTAGGACTGAGTTATGACAGGGTATTATTTACGCATCTGAGTATTTATTCAGAGAACATTTCGATAGCTATCAAGGTAACGTACACTTTTATTTCCCTAGAAAAACGCAACATACATTTCACTGCGTGTAAAACCTAAGCTATCAGACCTCCATTATTCAGACTCATTGAGCCATGTTTGGATACACATGGAAGCATCGGAGCTATAAGGGTGTGACCTTGCAAGTGCGTATTAAATGCAGCGTTGCCACAACGAGCCGAACTCTGAGCTAGCGTACAAGATTCTCGTCGATCCAATTTTTACTATGGGTCGTTAAGCATTGACCATACAATTTGATGCATTGAAAGTCTGTAGCAAAGTTCAATGCAAGTTTCTGTCTGAAATGTATTTTCTCTATGTTAGAACATTTTGTAGTAATGGAATCGAAACAAAGTGCTCCAGATTAATCAATCAGCGTTCATTACAGGTGTATTAACGCCATGACCCATCATTACTACTGATTTTACGATAACAGATATGGAAACATTGTCACTCAGTTCCGCTGACATCAAGGTAGAGTACTGTGAAGGGCACTTAAGTTTATGGCAACGTTCACTAAGTTTTACTAAATCCTTCATCCAGCTAACATTATTGTTACTAGTGACAATAAATTATTCACTGTCTACACACGAACTGATTGGTTCAGTAACAATATTAATTTTTAATTTTTTTTGCACCACTAGATGGCGTACCTGCTTTGTGTAAAGGTTAGGACGCACACATTGGACTTAAGCGATTTACGTTCAATTATCAGAGCGGTTATCGTGATAAACGATTTAGTAAAACTTGGTGGACTTTGTCATAAACTTGTGGGTTTTATTGTAACAGTGCAGTTACGTACTTTTACATCATAGTTGTAACAAATCTTACATGACAAATCCGTCGCAACAATATTATTACAACACACATTTTAGTTCGATTATGTGTCCTGAAAGGAAGTCGCAATACCTGCACATGTATCAGACGATATAAAAAATACATTAGTTTCGCATATGACTTTCTCGAAAAAAAAAAAAAACAGCTAACTCTAGCAATTTTCGACAACAGGACCTTATTTCTTAGTCTTCCGCGTCTGTTTAATAATCTGTCGTAGAACATGAATTACAGTGCAGTGTTCCAAAGTTGGAAGTAGAAGAAATGTGTTGTGATCATTTTTAACAATGATGTGGAATTGCAATATCAAACTTAAAAACTGAGAATGAAGTAAAGTAATTTATGATACTGTAAAATGAATCGTTATTTAATAATTAGTAGTTATTGAAATTTTTATTAAAACGTAATTTGAAAGTCTATTTTCATTGTGACATTGCTCCCACAATTTTCAATATAGAGAGATTTGAAACCCATTTTCGACATGGTTTTATGTAAACTATTACCGCACGAAATTAACACACTCCGTCCTAACTTTGTATATACGTGTGTGTGTGTGTATGTATATATATATATATATATATATATATATATATATATATATATATATATATATATATATATATATAAGGAAGTACCCCACTGACTGACTGACAGACTCATTCATTCATCATCAACGCCCAGCCCAAACCACTGGACCTAGAAACGTGAAATTTTAAGGGAAGTTTCCCCTTGTAACGTAGGCGCGCACTAAGAAAGGAAATTTTGGAATTCGGCTATTAAGATGGTGAAACGGGGTGAAATGTATTTTTTGCAAATCTTTGATATTTCTCGAACCCGACGGGCTATCGTCGTCTTATTCACTTCGTTAGGTCGCAAATACAAATGTCTATAAACAAATTTCAGGATTTTTCGAAATTTTTATATTAGGAGGTGAAAAGCCGTTTAATTCGTTCACAGTAAATCCTCTCTTCCTCTTAAACCACCTGAGATATCGAAGTGATTTTTTCTTTCAAATGAAGCTTACGCAAATACCTAAAAAGTAATTTCAGGATTTTTCAAAATTCGTCCTTGAAAGCCTATAAAAAATAAAACATGTTTAAGAACAATCTTTTGTAACACCTGAAATAGTTCAAAATTTGTTTCCTTTTTATTTCTTGCTTATAGTTAAACCTCTTTGGACTATAGCCTGTACACGCGAAATAACTCTCATGGCCTGTCTTGAATAATTTGTAGTTAAGTCTGTGGAGTTGCGGGGGGGGGGGTATGTTATTTAATTAGGCTAATTTAATTTCATATGTACTAATTTAGTTGCAGCTGGACGCAAAACATATATTCAGGCCTTTTTTTAAATTTGGATTTGGAAGAGGGTTAAAGAGGAAAATTTAATTTTTTAATATGGTCTACATAGCTATAGAACCCGACGGGCTATTACAGAGATTTCCACGTCAATTTTCTATGTATACGAATGGTAAAATAATTATTTCACACCCTTTAAGGGTGAAAAATACTAACTTTAAGGGGACCTCCTAACAGTCCCTGAAATACGTTGCAGAGGGTTAGAGTAATATATATATATATATATATATATATATATATATATATATATATATATAAATGTTATGTTGGTTGGTGTACGCTTCAAAAACTGATAAAGTTTTGCACCGATCGAGCTGAAATTTTAGAATGATATATAATCCGCATCAAAGATTGTTTTTATCTAATTTGCGACCACGAAAAAAAAAAAGCGAGGAAAACACTCGCTGACAACTCAGGTATTGTATAAAGTTTGGGGTGTGGGAGGGGGATGGGGTTACGGGTTCGTATCCCGTGCAAGACTTTGCGATGGGAATTACATGACATCATACAAGCGTATTGCGCGCGCTCTTTACACTGTTATTGAGTACGCTAGCTGTTAAATGCCGGGCAGCTGTTTTATAGAGAAATAAAGATGAATTAAATAAATGAAGTTCTACAATTAAAGTACGCTTAGCGCAGTGGACTGGACAAATCTGTTTGTATTTGATGCTTTAAAGATAAACAGTGAATATAGTATAATATAGAATATAGTATCACTAAAAGTTAGTTACTCTTTTCTATAGTACACCCGGGCGAAGCCGCAACGGGACAGCTAGTGTATATATATATATATATATATATATATATATAGGGTGTTCCTAAAGGTTACAGACAAACTGAAACCACGGATCGGGGGCACTACGCAGAGTCAGAAAAATATAGGAACCCTGGGTCTCCGATGCACCGTTTTCAAACTACAGCCTAAATACTGTAGCCAATAAGACGTGAGCGCGCGAACTCTGACTCGTGCCGCGGGAAGCGTTGTTGCCAGATCGTCGATATCTACTGTGATCATAGCTGGTTTAATTAGGGAAAGGCGAACCAAGTGTGAAGTCACTGCAGACAGCCGAAGCTTTAACTACTGTTC
>PNEQ01109028.1:0-13651 GCA_003012365.1 Medauroidea extradentata
AACAACGACAGGAACTAGGAAATGAGTCGATCCTGGCCTTTATTAAGGAACTATTCCAGCATTTGCCTGGAGTGATTTCGGGAAACCGAAATAAGGGATGGCCGGAGCCAGGAATCGAACCTGGATCCTCTCGAATGTGTGTCCAACGTGTTACCGTTGCGCCGTCTCGCTCGGTTGTAGGTATTGGAAATGAGGTGAATGGGAGTGACGTGTCGAAAATAGAAGGCAGGAGAAACTGTAAATAACTGAGAAAGCTCACCTACCCACAGCTACGCCCAGGAATGATTCTAATTTGCAAAATCCCGTTGACTGCAGTGGGAATTGAATCCAGACTGTCTTGGTGAGAGGCCAGAGCTTTGGCCGATCGACTAAAGTGGCCCCAAATCGTATATTATTTTACTGCCCCAGTACATTGCTTGCACAATTTATCATTCCTGTTTATGGATTCAATTTAAAGTTAACTGTTTTTAACAATTAATATTTCAAAGCGATATAAAAATCACGAAGTGGTTTTCACGAACGAGAAACTAATTTTTTTAAAAATAAACTTGTGACAATTTTTAGTTCTGTAAACATTTGTTCTATGGCTCGCGGCATTCTTTAAAATGTCTGTGTACGAATTAATTGAATATGAGGTTTGTATAAAGTATTAAAAACAAATAATATTATTTTCACAGTTTGCAGATTCATAAGTTTCTTTAAAAACAAACTTTCAAATTCGTTGTCACGCTTTTTCTACTAACGAATAACTATACCATCTAGGAATACAACACACGCCTCAGACCGCATATTATAAATATGCAATATAATGTTTAACGTAATGTTTAAGGATCAATTTCCTCCCCCTTTTCACACACACACACACACACACTCCCTCTCTCTCCCTCTCTCTCACACACACTCTTTCTCGCTCTTATCCGTTCTAAGCTACTCAAGCAAAGATAATAAATATTAGTTATGTGATGTGCCCCACCAAAATTGTTTTACCATTTACATCCTCGTATAGATTTGTCAATCATCATTAAAAAACTTACCTGATCTTCACTTGTTTCATGTTCACTTCCGTTCGATGATATTTCAGCCGGAGCACCTTCACACGGTCTTTTATTAAGTGAAAAAAAACTCTAAAACAGTTTTTTGTCGTTTCATTTTCGATGATAAAATACTTCACTAACGCGCACACAAACTGTTTGAATCTGCATGTACAGTATAACACACGTTTCTCCGCCACAACACAACAGATATAACAGCGAGAGGCTACTACAGGAATACGCAGGTACACTCAAGGTGTGGAGTACAGACGTTGAAGGGAAGGCGGTGGGGGGCTAATCCCGCTAATGTCCTTTTTCCGCAAGTCTGGTGTCTGGAGGTAAAGTGGAAGAGGTGCTTTAACACCTTATCTTGAGACACCTTCTTCCCAGTTGGCAAACTGGACTGACGAGTAAAACCACAAGTAGTAACTTACAAATATTCAGCGAATATTATTGAGTTACTGCTCGGATTTTATTTAAAAGATAAGTAAAGACATCCTGCACTATAGAGTTTTAAAGTATACTGCAATTACTAAAGCAAAAAAAGTGAGTTTTGAAATAAAATACGAGTGTAAAATGAGAAAATTCATAAATCAAAAGAGACAAATGCATATGAATAGACTGTGCGAAAGCAGAGTTATTTTTGACAGCCTCTTTTATGGTATCTCTGCTTACATTAACGACCTCGTGTTGTATACAAGAGAATAATAATAATAATACCAATACCAAATAATGATTTGAACAAAAAAAGGTCAAAATCTAGAAAGTTGGGGGGGACGGTCCCCTCCACCCTAAAAGTTGAGGGGGACACGTCCCCCCTGTCCCCCCCGCTTCCTACGCCCATGTTAAGCGCTGACCAAAATCTCTCACTCACTCAATAACGTCAAAAGGGGGAAAAAATTTGATGCCAAATGTACATAAAAATAACACAAATAATTGCAAATGAATTTTTTCTTGTTGTTGCTACACCTGTTGAGGATATACAGGTAGTATCTAAATTTGTCCAACAAACTCTGACAGGTGTAAAAATTAGTTGAAATTGTAGGGAACACCTTGTGCCTAAATTTAATAATACGGAAGAAACAGCTTAATTGTAAAACAAATTTTAAACTTAAATTTTTACAAAATATCAGAAATCAAATAACGCAAAATAACAAAACTCTGAACATTTCTTTAGCACATTGACGATCCAGTACCGGCCTTCCACGTTCTAAACACACATGAAGTTACTGCTGCAGCTATAGTATTGTGAGCTCATTAACATAAATATTGTACATGTTGTTTACTATGAAGCTCATATGTATGAAATCTAGGCTCCGTACTACTGGGACGAACTTCCAATTGTGATTTGAATGAAAACGATAGGTCCTAGACAGTTGCAACAATAGGACCATTTTTGTTACATATGCCATATTATTCAATAAATTTTTTTTGTAGAGCACATAGAAAAATATGAGAATTTTCGGGAAGGAAAGATGTTTCCACTGCTCCGTCGGTTTTATCTGGAATGTATGCTTCCAGAAATAGTCGATGGAAGGATTCCTAGAAAACTTTCTGCCAGGGAGTCTGCTTACATACTACAAGCGAGAGAAAAAATTAATTGCAAAAAAGAGAGGAAGCTGCTAGCTTAAAAAGTTTTTACCTTGTTTTTTGTTATACATGAAGTGTCAATGAAAATCTGTTAATTTGTATTAAGAGGGCAAGGTACATACTTAAACGCTAAAACTGTAACTGTAGGTTTCTTGAAGCCAATTTGCGAAAGTTAAACAATAGCAATCATAGGCAATAGTTTTTGCCAACGTTTTAAACAAAATTGTTTCCAGTGTTACGAACTTCTGAGGCACAATCTTTGACGCCGGAACCTCGTGCATTTAACTGCAGCACAGGAGATCACACGTAACGAATTAGTAATTCCGGATAAATATTTACCCATAAAGTTGGCAAATACCATTATCTAGGATTGTCATTGAGTATTTTATCCATATTGACTTCGAAAAAGCATAGAAATCAATTGATGATTTCAGAATTTATTTATCTGCCACACACTCTTAAGTAAAAAAATTTTGTCTGTGATTACAGTTCACTAATATTACTAACATGTTAAACTAAATTTGCTGTCAGCGGCCGACATGTTTTGCGAATCAATTTCTGGTGAGCAAGAGACTGTGTGTTCTTATTTATTTCAGATCCATGATTGATGGAAGCTCACATTGATTACTTCAGAATTAGCTCAGGATGCGTTAAAAGTATAACAGAAAGTAAATTAAATCGCAAATCATTCGGCCATTAGTGGTTGCGTTTGTGTAGTATAAAACATTTTTTTTTTCCAGGAAATGTGTATAGAAGTACGCAAAGAGATACTATAAATTTAAAACTATGTTGTTGAACAATTAGTACATTGTATTTAATTCCACTTTGTTTGTAAGCTGTGTGGTATTTGATAGTTAAGATATGCTACGTAGAAAATACATTTTCTAGGAGGTGCATGCCGTGAGCGTAAATATCAGTCCTAAATGTAATAAAAGAAACATTCAGAGCCTATATACATTTTGTGTTCATAACGAGTAAACCTTTTTTACGCTCATTAAATTATTTTTTTTTTTATTTTTTACATAGGGAAAATGTTGAAGCTGTCTCTCCAATTTATGAAATAATATTTTCACAAAAGTAATTTTCATTTTAATGTCATATTTATCACATGTTTATTTGCAGTTTTCTTGTATGACTAATTGGTTTCGTAAACAAATTTCAAGCTGTTGTCTGATATTGCCTCTGTTGTTTAAAATGTTTGTGTTCCTTCCTGTTTAATTTCCATGAGTGTAACTACTATTGAAAGGTGACCAACCATGCACTGAAAAATTGAAAATGCTGTAAATACTGTAAACATATTTAAAAATTTGATTATTTTTATATAGTGATATATAATGTCTTCATTGACATTATTTCATGTGCCATTATATTTATAAGCAGTTATATTTATAATTATGTCAAATCTGAATAAAACATTTTTTTAAAACCCACAAAATATATTTCTCACCTAGATCTTGTGCCAATAAAATTGTGACTCGGTGGTAACAGCACAGCAGCATTGACAATGAAGTCGTTGCTACAAGCATATTCATTCTTAAACGTAGGATAGAATAAATGTATTGATGTGGTTACATTGGAATTAAATGACTTTTTTCTAAACATATAACGGCGCAAAGTTGAATTTGGGAGGACCCGGGTTCGATATCCGTCTCCAGCAATCCTGATTTCAGTTTTCCGTGGTTTCCCAAAATCGCTGCTAGCTAATGTTCTGGGATTATTTCTTTACTGAAGACATCGCCGATTCCTCTCCCAGCTCCTGCCATTGTACAAAGTTGTCTTATCGTCTCTTAACGACCACGCTTTCGACAAGACGTAAAGCCCATTTACTTTACCTTTAAATGAATGAAATAAACATTGCAGAAAAATATTCTCTAAAGTTAACATTTTGAAACTACACGTACGAATTGCTTGATGACAATACGGAATTGAATATTTCTTCTGAAAATATACAAAAATCGTAACTACAAGTAAGTATAAGTGATTTGAGAATATAGGACAGCACTTTTAAGGTAGGCTACTAAGAGCCAATGACAGTAATATCAATTACTATGGAGTAGAAGCTAAATTGCAGACACGTAGCCTGAAAATAAGGGGGATGATCCAGATAAATTACCTTTCTCTATATAAATAAAACTATGTATTACAAAACTGTTATATCCCTATCATAATAATTACTGCTAATAATAGTAAACTATGTATATTTTTATTTGTAGTCGCTTAGTAGCAATTTAAAAATCAACCATAATGGTGCCTGCTAATAGATAATACAAACAATGGCCCTCCTACACGTGAGTCGAAATCTTGACTACGCTCTTGCCCAGAACAGGGTGAATAGGAGATAGCCAAAGAAGGCTGACAACCAATTGCATCCCCAGGCACGATTGTCACACAGGTAAATCCGAAGGTATTATCTCCTGTGTTCGATTCGACGTTGTCGCTGCCTTCTTCCTGTGCTATTGTGGCAGCACAACTGGACGTTTACAATATCAGCAATCACTCCCCACTTGTGTACTTTTTTTTGTGCAGAGAAAAATATCCACAACAGTGAAATTTAGTTATTATTGCAGGGATATGCTACGTTTTGTGAAAACAAAAACAAATATAAAGTTTTACGCTGTACATATTCGTAAATAACCACTGTCTTACCTATCTGAAGTTTTAAAATAAAACCTTACTGTATATGCTATGATGATATTGTAAAACTAATGAACTGTACTGAATTGTATTATATTTGTATTCAACTACGTTCAATATTTCATTGGCTGACCTCTACTTAGCACTTGGTTACGCGCGGGCTTATGGTGCATTCTGGGTTCGGGTCAGTGGTAAGACAGGAATGAGAATTTAAGTTGTGTTTGTCAATCTGATATACAAAATTGAAGTGGATATCCATATCTTATGACTGTGCTGCTGTTGGCGATATCAATATGTTTAGCCGGAAAAAAATTACTATATTTAAATTGTATGTTTATGCCTCAAGTAGAAATGTAGCAGGTAGACTCTACTGGATAGAATTTTCTACAAGTAATAATATTACTAATTTTTAATATGAAATTAAAAACAAATATTTTTAGCTAAGAAGGGGGTGAAGTTACTACCCCCAACAGCCCCCTCCCCCTTCCGGCTCGACCACTTGTGTCAGGTTGTACTTGCACCAGTTTGTCAGACAATTTTACAATAATTTCACCTCTATCGAGAAGATCGGGTAAGGTTTTGTAAACTCCTAAGGCAGTGTTGAGGTGTAATGTAAGATAACACAGTCGGCACCTAACACAAACACTGTTCATGAAACTGGATCGCCAGAGCCATATCAATATCACCACAGGCTGCCGGGCCGCTCGCCTCTTGTCACGGCAACCCTGCTATCTGTACAGTGCTGGCCAAGATATTCTACATAGCGGTACGCCGCAGCAGTAGAATAGTTTCCCTCGCGCTACCTACAGGAATAACAGTGGCGCTACTGAGTCTGGGATGTCCTTAACAATCCAAAATTAATATTTATTTAAATTACATAAAACTCAATACAACAGCAGTTCTAACAACTAAACACTTCATTGACATCAACAGTTCGCTAACTTGAAAGGCACTATTTCACACAGGAGTACTATAGTTTCCTGCATTCTAGTAGATCATCAACTTGTGAATCAACATGCACTGCCAACCTAATAAAACCATTGTTGGAGACTTATCGTTATCTTTCATTCTTGTATTTTCAGTTATGCACAGAATGCATTCTTATATAATCATAATTCACCAAATTAATCAACTAATTTTAACTTTAAAAAATAATGACACTTTTTTGTACACAATTTGAAACAGCACTTGTTCTTCAGTGGTGCCAACCAAATTTACTTAACACTGACGGAGGGGTGCTGGGGGTGACCTAAAAATTATGACACTGACTCTGTAGGAGAGTCGAACGGGATGTAGATGACAAAGTTAAGGGAGTGGACAAGCTAGCAGGGAGAGCTGAGATGAGATGGATTGTGGGGAAAAGGGTACATGGCGGAAGCTGCGGAGGAAGTCACTTTGAGGATGATGATGAAGATGATCCCAGGGTCTGTTTAGTCTGTATCGATTCTCGTCAGATTTATGACAGGTTACTGCATTTTCGGTAGCCGGTATCTCGGTGAACCTAATTTCTCAGAGAAAATTGTAAAAACTTCTCGGCAATATTTTTGAGAGTTTTTTCTTCTTACAACATGTTATTAACAAAAATAAAGGGAGAACATATTGTTACCTTAAGCTCTGTAAAATAAACAGGCTATTTTCTTTGTATGTGGGAATTAGGATATTTCATACAGTGCTTGTGAAGATGTCGGTTAAGTCGCAGGTTACTTGTGAAGGATTATGCAATGCTCAATGGTGAAAACAAATTGTGAAACGAACAAAGTGAGTGTAAAAACTATGGAAATTGAGATTATTTTTATAGCAATTAAACCTGTTGCACTGAATAAAGACTGTTGGGCTTCAAAGTAAAATAATTTTGTACGTTTACGACAAAGTTTTGGGAAGACGTTTCCAATAAAATCTGTAAGTTTACGAAAATATTGTGAACTTTGCAGAAAGTGTATCAATATACAAATACGGTATGTATGTTTATTTTTTAAAAAAAATTGCATACTTATAAATAATATGTTGAAATGACACCAGACTTTTTTTTGGAAACCGGTTCCCAAGATTTTTTGTAAAAATACAAAATATTTTGTAAAATATGACAGGCTTGAAAGTAATTTTGTTTCACATCAAACACTGCTCATAAAAATATGTCTTCACTATTCTTCACAGGCATTTGGAAAATTTAGACCGATTTTTTGACGTGTGACATTCTTGTTGTGGTACCTAGACTGATAAATTATTTGACATAATTTTATGAACACTTTTGGTAAAATATGAATTTTTTGTGTGTATTTAAATGAATACAACGGCAATCACACATCACGTTGCTTTAAAGAATATTGTGAAGATTGGATATGTACGCTTTGATCGATGATAGGCTTCATTTCTGAATCTGAATAACTTATACTGCTGTCAAGCAGCAGAAATAATAAATTTGGAGAAATTTTCGAAGGAAAGGGAAAATAACCACGTGCACAGAACGGAACATGTGTGTCGAAAGAGGAACTAACCCAGATGTTCACGTAAGACGAACATCTTTTCGTGAAAATTTCTGGTTTCTTTGAATGCTGAAAACAAGTGATGCTGCCTTTATCAGCTTACAGATATCGTTGTAGCAGAAGCTAGGTATCACAATTTTTGTAGTAAACTTTTCGCGAAAGGTCTTAAATTATGCCGAAATAAAAGTTTCAGTGCTGGTCGTCCTATCAACACAAACAAAAATAAAAGTTTTGCAAAGCTTTGTTCTTTTTAATAAGAAAAGCTGTGAATGTCGATTTCCATTGACAGAACTGTGCGGTTTCAGGGTCAGTTCTGGAGGGGAGACATCCTGTAGAAGTTACATGGAAATGAATGCATAAATAGAGAATAGCATGCCAATAACATCAGTAAAAATAAGAATTTTAGAAGAAAAACAGGACAGTTACATTTCAGTGCTTAGAGAAACTGTACACAGAGAAGATTTGGTACATTCAATTGTGTACTTCTTTGTATATGGCGAACAAGCGTGTGAAATTTGAGTCAACCAAATATTTGCTTGCCACTAACATTTAGTTCTCTCAACAAGAGTGTTTAATCAAATTAAATGTAAATTTTGTTAGAACAACCAAACCAATATTTGACACATTTCATATATTGCTAAAGAAACAAAGATTTTTTTGGATCAAATACATACTTGTTTTGCCACATACAAACGTAAACATCGTTGACTGAACACACATTTTTCTCCATGTAAACATTTTATCAAACTAAATAAAATAAGATTATATTTATCTTGTGACGTCAAGGTACCCCTAGTTTAATTTAAATAAAGTACGCACATTACACGCAATCTTTAAAAATGACAATACCTGTGTAGATGCAAATAAACAAACACTAAGTTCTCGTGGACTTGATATTGTTCATATCAAAGAAATAGCGCAACCTGCCGAAACTTATTATTCACTTGAAGATTTGTGGCTGTATGGAACATGGACAAGTATTCCCTCATCTCCTTCGTAGAGTGGTTAGATCACGAACGTTAAGAGTGGACATGGACATCGCAAAGCAAGAAAAATGACTTTCTTCCATTCATTAACTTGAACTCTGGAAACCCAAGCGTAATCTACACAATGTTGTGCTGTGCTATGCTATCTTATACCTAAATATTAAGGAAACAGGATCAGTTTGGTGCTTTGTAATGTTTAATCAAATTCTTTAAATTAAGGTGGTTGATAATATTACATGCTGTATTTCTGGAGAACTAGCCAATGCGACTGCGACATGGAGGCTTCCATATTTTGATGTCCTTGAAAGAATCAGTGGGACACACAGTCACAGGCAGCAATTTGCTTCAGCGCCTGTCACATCTGTGATCTCAGGACATGCACATACAAGATCGTTTCGTGCCCATTTCCTTATTCAAGCAGCTCTTGGTCATTTAATATGATGTATGTGATCCAATAACAATTATTTGAAGAAAATTGAAATACAGGTGTTCACAGGATTCTCTGAAAATAAACTTCCAACATTAGGGCGCTGCCAAACTCAGAGCTGTGACGCGAGCAAGGATAGCTATATGTAAATTAGTATTTTGCGTGGCTCGGTACTTGTCTAACCTACGTACATCCCACCATTAATTGTTCTGTTTTCGGTAAGGCCCGCACTGTTACAAGATTTTCAGAGCTTTTAAAAAATACTATCAAAGTACTCGAAAATGTTTCATGAATATTTTCCTGTAATTTTATTCCTATAGCAATATTTTCCTCTTCTAAATGAAGAAATAGCACCACCGAACATAATTTAACTTGTAAATCACTATCCTTGCTCATGCCACGACTCTGGTAGGCAGCACACTTAATGAACACTATCTTGTCCAATAGCTGAAGTTAACTGTAAATTCAAAGATCGACAGCTTATCCGTCAGTGGCACTGTAGATCTATGTCAATATTTCGACCAAATAGGTCACACACTGCAGTTTATCAACGCACGTTTAACAGGTTTTGCAGTTTACGAACAATAATTCATTCAGTACATGAAAATATAACATTAAACTACCTAGGGACTTTTAAACTATGTGAAAATCTAAGGCAATTTCAGCATATTTTAAAATGCCCGTGATTATTGTATTTTTTTGTAGTTATATACTCTTCACTTATTTCTCATTTTGTGTGGTAAACTGTGTTTTAGTTATTTTCGTAGAATTTTTATGCTAGGCCTAGCAGTCTGTGATTTGGTGTAAGTTTTTATGTATGTATGTATTATAGAACTATGATAAAAAATAATGCTAATAATCACTACAAATTGGTAATTTAAAAATGGCAGAATTATTTTATGAATTGTTGACAGTATATAAAACAAAGCGAGAACCCATCCTGAACATAAATTTAAGTGTCAATGATGTTGAGAATGAGCAGAGCGAAGTGGAATGTAGCAGTAGATTGACCTGTCCACCGCGCCGAGCTAGGTACACTGCGACGCTCGGGCTGCTCTAGTGATCCAACGAAATTCGCTAACTAGTTCAATGACATACCAATATAAAGCTGAAAGAATGGACAACAAAATATAATCGGCATGTTTTTCACGTAGACGTTTAGTTTTGCTGATAACCGTTGTCGAATTTCCACAACATTGATAAAATAATATATTCCTTCACTTTGTTGTTTTACGGTGTATAGTTAACTTAAAATTTTTAGGTATTTCTTAACACAATTACGTAGAACAGTTTTTCTAGATTATTTTGAACTATGTGTTTTAATTGTACGATAAAAGTTACGCATCATGGCAGCAGTTTAGTATAACGCTGTAATAACGCGTCACTTATGACTTTGTTGCACGATTTTGATGTGACGCGCACGGTTTTGAGCGGTAAAGTTTTGATATGTTATTAAGCATGCTCGTCTGTGTAAATGAGCCAAAATTCAGCTTTGGACAAATTTTTTGGAGGTTAAAACCTTTGATTCCTGGCCTAATATTCATTCAAATGATACCAATACAAAAAATATTTATTTAGAGTGACTCTTTTCTAATAAATGGCCATGTTATGAAAAAAAAACTATTAATAGCAAAATGCTATAAAATTTGTGTTTTTGTGTCCAACATGAGTGTAATATACAGCCAAAGATTTCTGCTTATATCTTTTTTTGTTTGGGAGATGTTCCAACCGAAAAAAATGGTCAAAATCTGCTAGAACTAAGTTTTGGGCACACTTTAAAAGACCACATTTTTGGTCAAACTTCTGATATATTTTGCTAAAACTAGTACCACTGCAATCTCCACAAAAGTTGTGTTGGATCACTTAAACTTAGCAATTCAATGAAATAGTGCCACTTTTATTAGCCATTATTAAAAATGCTACTTCATTCATCTTTACATTCAACACTGCCCACAAACCTATAATCATTGTGGTCTGGTCAATGTACTATTGCGACTAAGGATCTAACATCTTGGCTACTTACTTTCAGTAGGCCTACCTTGGTGACTGTCTGCACACACACGACCATTCGACCGCTTGGCACGGAACCACCCCGTACGACTTGCGCTAGGACAAAATTGAATTCTCTGACTATAACTCATTTTTAATAAGAAATCTTCACCAAAAGTTTGTAATGTACATGGGAATTTTTAACAAAACTGACTATTTATTCAAGTACTGAAATTCAATTCATTTACTTTGCAAATGACTGTTATACCTAACAGTCTTTTAAATGTATCATGTGAGATGCTCATCTTAACTGAGCTGAAAAATGGTTTATACGATTAACTGCTTTTAAAATTACTATCGCTCAAAAATTTCCATTCCTGTAATGCCACTTAACAAAGTACATTATGTCCTTGATTTACGTCATACCACTTTATGTCGCTGCTAATGTTCGAGTACCTATGTTCCAATCTGACTAGTCCCCAGTGCAGAATATCTTTGTTTACTAGGTTCCTTACAGCTCTTTGTTTCTCTGGTTTAACCAAAAGACAGTACATAAATTGAGGACATTAAAGTGGGTTTACGTTTTATTTGTTCCGGATAGCTAGTGTAAGATACAGGTTCTTATCACTCAATCTTATCATAACGTTATGACAGACGCTGACTGCCTACCAAGTGCGCGCTTGCATGCCCACGTTGGCTAGCATGATGCAACAGTTCCCTACCCTTACCCTCCGTAGAACACATCATGGTCCATCAGTCCTTGTGTGAACAGAATAGTAGACACACTACTGTCAACGTTATTGCGCTATAGACATGTTTGTAATACAGTATCAGTTCACTGCAATTCATGATTTTTTCTTTAACAGATGGCTTCCAAACGGCAGAATTTATGTTTTATCAAAACATATTTTTTATCAATTTATGAAATACTTCCTTTGCTCATAATTTTAAATCATGGCTCCAGAAATATTGATTTACTTTATAATGTTAACAATGAAAAAAAGTGGGCAGAGTTTGAGTCCGACCACCCGGATTACAGCGCCTAAAAGTACATTTTCGGTAACTTGACGAACAACAGCCAAACAACAAGGGGGTCAAGCAAAATACATTGGCAGATTGGCGAGTGTCCAGACCTGTTCTTCTACGACCGTGGTTTACAGTAAAGTTTCCATTGTTCCCTAACCTCAATTTTTTTTTAAAACAAAGCATTACCATAGTAAATATATTTTTTATATCCAGATATTTTCTTTCATTTAACTTTAAATAACTAATGACATTTTCCAATAAAAAAATGGAACTATGCCAATTTTAGCCATATTAATAATATTGTTGTTTTTCTCTACATGTTTTTGTTTCATGTTACAGTAAAAATGTGGTACATTTTATAGTGTTGATAGATCAGTTGAAATTTGGTAGCCTATTATGCTTAGTCTTCTGCATATTGTTTAGTGAGTGTAGTGTAAGTTTATTGGGCAGTATCTACAGTTTCTATTTTATTTGTGTTAGAATGAATTTTGCATGTCAATTTTAGTGACTCTTGATAAAGGTTTTGTGTAACCTACACTTGTATATATCCTAACCTCTAAACTATTGCTTAACCTCATTTGAGTGATCAAAGAATCATAACACTTTAAGACAGTAGATTTAGATTCTGTGATTAAATTAAAGATGCCTGACTCTAAAGAGGATAAACTTTTACCACATTTTTCAGTTGGACAAGTTCTGCATTCATCTAAATGCCATGTAATTTTCCATGCAAAAATGGTGGAATTTAAAACATACCAAGACTTTACAGCAGGGGCGTATCCAGAAATTTTTTCTTGGGTTGGGGGGGGGGGGGCTGATGCGTATTAGTATTGTCACTAGTAGTACATCGTTCACACGGTACAGAGAAAGGATAGTAAAATAAAGAAGTGTATAAACTATTAATGGAAACTCACCCATATATAGGCTACTGTACACACATTTGCAGTAGTTTAATATCATAATAATATTAAATTGTGTTACAGTGTAATTTAAATTTTTACATTTTAACTCAGTAAATTGAACATTAGTTTAGCTTTTCACCAAAACATTTAACATTGGGTTATAATAATCAGATAATACAGTATAATAATTTCATTATACCATGCAGGTAAGACAGTATAATCACAGAACAACACACTTTATGAGAAATGTTTCAAGTCAATTAAATGTCCATTCAAGTCCAAACATATATGGCATTCCTCAGTTACACAACGAAAATAATTTAACTGTTAAAAAGGTAAATTGTATAAAAAAAACCAAAAAATTCTTCTCACTCAAATAACTACTTGACGTCGTCCCAAGCCCTAGGCCTGGGAAGTTAAGCCCGTCCTGACCATGTGACAGGGTTTCCTCGGTGTGCTCCGGACCCCCCTCCCCTTACCTCTAACTACAACAGTGCCGGCTAGTGCGGTGTCGTGTGCCAGCGACACGTGTGTGTGTGTTTGAATTGCCGCCTCCACGTGACGTCACAACACCCCACCACCA
>PNEQ01109029.1:0-14898 GCA_003012365.1 Medauroidea extradentata
CCAAGGACTACAGTAATATTTATTGTGGCATCAGTGGTAAAAGTAAAGTAGGTAAAACAAGGGTGGAAATGTTTTGCAAGATGCACTGAGCACAATTAGATGAAGCATGATAAGAAGGGCAATAATGAAACATCTTTAAGAAAGGCAATGTTAAGCAAGGACTGTATATATTTTTAATTTGAATAATTACAGTAAAACTCTGTTAAGAAGTTCCCACTTAAAAAGTTTTCCCCTCTGATAAGTTCGAATTATATTTAACACTTCCATTACTACAGTAGTAAATTACCATTTTAAAAAGTTTTTCCCTGTTAATAAGTTTGAATTTTTCAGTCCCTTCAGAAACTTGTTAACAGAGTTTTACTGTATTTACTGGTTTAGGTGTATGCTTTCAGAATAAGGCGTTAACTTGTAGCAAAAGCTTTACTTGGAGAGAATGCCAAATTTAATTTATTCAGAGATTTTTTTATCACTAAACTTTTACTTTGATATTAAATTGCCCATTTATTAGTCTACTCCGCTCTTGAACGACACCTGTTTGACACAAAATAAAAGCATAACCAGGGTGTCCCAGGAAGTAGTGTCAAACCGAAGCAGGAAGGTAGAGGACCTGAAGGGCTGTCAGAACCACCCGCAAGTATGTAGTCAGATTGTTAATACTGTAGTGTAGTAGTTAAATTTTTTTTTATAAGGTGTGTTACTCGCAGTCTGACGGGAAGTAGTGGTTATTGACATAAATAATTGTGAGACACTTGAATGTTTGTGTCTAAATAGTAGACAGGCGGGTCAATCTTAAGTTGTGAGTTGTGACACATATGTACCAGTGTCATAGTATTATCATGTCTGTAAAAATATCTAGAAACAAAAATTGTCGGAACGATAGTGTTTCCTTAAAATTTGGAGAAGGTTAGAAAAACAAAATTTACATTGAACGTATTTTGTACGTACGTCAAAAACTGTATCTTTTTATCTGCTTTGTACTGTGAAAATTTTATCACATTTGGTTAATGATTTTGTAGTAAAAATTGCAATCAAAATGTATGTGCAAAAGTTGAATTGCATTAGTAAGAAGAAATGTGATGACACTGCTTCCTGGGACATCGTGTATAGCATCTTGGATAAAATAATACTTAATGGATCATCGCAAAATCAAACAATGTTATGGAATTTGAAATCTTAAACTAAACCTAGTAAATTAATAACGAACAGTAATTAAAACTGAGAAAATGAAGACAGTCAAATAATGAATGTAAATTGTAATGACGCAAACAGAGAATGTAGTTATGCAACACTGCATGTAATAAATGGGAATATTCTGCTACTGGAGAGAGATGGGTTGCCATATTCAACTGTTATTTGCTACCACAGACAGCAGTCACGGTGTTGGGTACAACATCACTATGCGTTGCTTGTATGTAAGTAGCTCCTGCAATGACAATCACAATGTGTCGCAGGAAAAAAATGTAAGCACAGTAGAGTCCCATTATAACAGTGTTACGGTTCCGTGTTTGGACATCGGTATAGCAGAGTTTTCGCTATTACAGAATTGAACCAATTTTAACCCCATGAACCCAAATAATCGCCCAAACTTGCATTCAGATTATGTTAAAACGTATTCAACAGAAAATATTTTGTTATGGTAAAAATTATAGATTACTTAAGCTTGTGCTCTTTATGACGATACCCAAAAAATATGTTGATCACGTCAAAACGAACGAAAAACCTGACTGCCCAACTTGGCTGCCATAGTGTTTTCTAGCAATCACTCATCTGCCGCAGCTTCTAGCAGGGCGCACGCCAGGTTGGTGGCTGCTGCCTTGCATGATTACATCAAACCGAATAATAACAGCTAGTCACTGGAAATGAAGAGTTGTCAGTAAACAAAACAAGGGATTAACAAGTTCAATCATCAGTGCAAAAATGTTGATGAATGTTTTGCCTAGAAAATGACAATGCCACATTTTACACCCAATTAATTTATTAAGTGTTGCAGACATTACAATTATTTGCTGAAATAAACAATTTTTCATTAAATTAATGTTTAAAATGCATGTTGTGAGACTTACTCAACCAGCTGAAAGTTAAGAAAACATTACGAAAGTCTGTGAGAAATACTTTCGTTGATGAAAACTATGTATTAATGTATGATATGCCACAGTGAAATAAAGTAGGAGTTAAACTAAGAAATTTTCAAACACCACACAATTCAAACGGAATGTGGTGAGAAACTCAAACGAAACTAAATTTGAGAAGCGGCAGCTGGAATTTTTACGTGAAAATTATGCCACAAACGCTTACGATATCCACTCCCTTATTTTTTATAAACTTTGGGGGAAATAATTTCCCCGTGAAATATAACTACAATCACTGTCTTTGTCCTACACTGTGGTAGGTAATTATGTCATTTTAAACAGTGGCGATAGTGAGAAAATGATGTCTGGGCTCCATAACAGGTTAATTAAAAAATGACATTGCTATCTAATTGGCACTGTCACATGTGCCACTTTTAACCGCGTTGTTTACTTCTGATGTTGCATGCTTACCTGGCTGATGGTTCTACTGTAAAATGGATTCTTTTATTTTTTTTTTTTTTGTCCTTGTCACTCCTATAACTCGGTGCATGGCTGTGTTAAATAAAAATATATAAAAAAAGCCAGCTGCACAGTTTCATATTTCTCTGTTGCTTTTCTTTATCACAGTAACACTGCTGATAATTGAGTTAGTGTACTACGCGAGGATCAGTGACTCACTCCAGAGTCGAGATCAGCCGTCATGACATCAGGTGGCAACACTGCTAGTTACAGCTTGCATGACATGTGCATGAGGGAGCCTGCAGCAGGCGTACATAGAATATGGCAACTCTAAAGCTACCTGGCAACATTTTGTGCATGATGTCACCGTCTAGTCTGCATTCTTACTGCCCTCCTCACCCCCTGGCCGTACTAGCTAACAGTTCAGGAACTAAACACTTAATAAGTTTAACACATTAAGAAGAGAAATTTTTATAGTTAATGAGCTTTTTTTTTCTTTAGTGAACTAGAAGCCATCACTGATGCTGCTATTCATAAGATTATGTTTACTTGGGTAATGAATTGTACCCTTAGAATTGGCTTAATTAACACTTCAAACAGTTCAACAGCCCTATAATTATCTATCTGATACATGAAGCTGCCTTTATGATGTTCGTAAACTATGATTCTGAAAGTGTAACTTTTGTACACTAATTAGTATTTCAATTGGGATATTTTACCCCAATATTATTAAGTTAAGCATCACTTAAATGCTACATACATAACTGTACTTAACATTCTCCAGTGGTATGTAAAGTGCTGTAAAGCATCTGGCCATATTGAGCCCTTATTCAAGTTGTATGTGCATTTCATCGTGCCCTTATGGCAACTTATGTGTTTGTAGTCACTAGTATGCCTCCAGGCTGTTAAGGTGCCTCTGCAACAATCTACCTAGGTAGTGTAATACAAGTGAGAGGAATGGCACAGATCAATTGATGATTATTATTGCCCGGTCATAGGTGAGTCGAGTGCCTGGCTTGCAAACGCATCATGTGTTTCGATTGAGTTGGGTGTGTCAGCTGTGTATTATGAATGAACTTGGACTGGGATTATCAAACAATCTTCACTATTGTATTCCTTTTATGTTAAATGACTTGTCAATGTGCAAAGTAATGATGCCCGGTGAGCCACACATATTTAAAATTAACTATAATATAAAATGTCTAAGTTCAATTGTAATGCATAATTAATATTTTGACATATTTATAAAGGGTAACCAATTTACTAATTTTATATTTGTACTTTTGTTGGGATTGAGACTGAACTTATGGAGAGTTAGAGGGCCATGTGGAATTGGTCTCCGAGTTAAATTTTGTACTAGAGGATTGAATCACGTCTCATTTTGATCAGCTTTTTATTTGCAGGATTTTTGCTCAAGTAGATTTTCATGATATTTTTTATAGGAATGACGTAATCGCCGATTTTCCATTTTGGTTTGTTGTCCATTGTTTGTATTTGGCCTCTGGTCATGCTGGCGCCGAGTTGATCACGTGATAGGCTTCAGGATACTTGGTTTTCCCGGGGCCGGCGTGACATAGTTAGGGTTGTAACTGCCGTTTTAGTTCTGTGTTGTATCCATCCGTGAGTGACGTTTTTCCAATTTCATTTGTTTTCAGTCTCAATAACCAACATTTGCTCTTTCCTTAATATAATTAATTAATGTTTTGGTGGCCCTAGTCAGCAATTTTAAATTTGTGACAAAGTGGTGTATAAGATATATTGTAATAATTAAGAGTTCCCTGAGGCCGAGGTATGCATCAGCACCCTCGCGAGGGTGAGCGGATGCACTGCCATTTTTTCACTGTTTTTAAGATCGCCTTGTGGAGGAAGGGTGGCTGCAGCCACGTGTGTCGGCTCACCGGAAATTTTGTAATAGTCTTGGAATATCTGAAATGGTGAATTATGGAAGTTCAATAGTAAAAAGTTGTACCAATTAACGAGTATTATTGTTGTCCATCCACGTGTTCTCGAACCTACATCAAATATTGAACCCTGAGGTAAGAGACCTTGCCGCCGCATGTGACGCAGTGAAGATATTATTCTGCTTGGTCAGTACTTGGATGCTGAAGTTGACAGATTACGCTTGTATCACTACAGTGCAATCTCATGTACGCTGTAACATCCTGAGAATTAGCAAGGTGCAAAACAAACTTTTTAATACATTTCATAATTTACAAATTCATGATTACAAGACTTCCAAACCCAGTGAATATAATTGCTGCAATACCTAAGAAGAGTGTCTGAGTGATTACTGTGAGGAGGTAATAGATTAATTACTTTAATTAGTGTTGGGGAATAGCATCTAATATAGTTTTTTCCTTTGATGCAAAATAGTGCCTAAATTTTTGTAATTTCTCACAGCCTTTATTATTATTATTATTATTATTATTATTATTATTAGAGCAATCTTAAGTTAAGGGCACTGCCTACCTGCACGTTAAGAGGCTCTGAAGCAACAGAGTTGTAAGGGCAACCTAGAAATGTGTGTCAAATTTTTGTCTGATTGTAGTTTATATTTCCATTGCTTTTAGATTATGTTATTGATGTTACATATGAGTTTTTAATGTGTCATTATAAAGCACATTGTCTGATATACATTTGAATGTGTTGTGTACTGTCTGCTCACATATTCTATAACGCTATAAGACTTGTCAAACAGTGTCTGTACAGTGTACAAAATTGATGAGTTCTATACCCTCACGACCTTGGACTGGGGTAGAAAGAGAACGCTATAAATTTTTTAATATTTTTCTCAGACACTGCTTTTGTTTTGCTGCCTCTTCTAATTTTTTTTTCTAAGTAAGCCTGATACCTTGCATGGCACAGCCAGTAGCTCTTTGGTCATGGGGACTAGCTGTGATTCCATTGCAGACATTCTTTTAGTATTCTACACTATAAGGGCATAAATTAAGTGTCCTGTCAGACAGTTATTTCATACATCAACGAACAGATGTATTCTGGGAGTAAAGTGTAGGAACACCATCCTACACTGAGAGCAGCCTATTTCTTCTTAACAAATTAAAGAACGAAAATGTGTTTATTAGGAAACACCAATTTAAAAAAGTGGAAAAAGTGACTGGATTTAGTTGTCTGTATTTAATATTCTCCTACCAACCTCACAGTACACTAAACATACTCTTAACGTAACAAATTTTAATACACATACATTAGGTGTGCATTAGACAACATCCTTTATTTGTACCAAGACATTCTCTACAGCTACAAGTTAGCAGCTTATTGATTTCATTTAAGCTTTCTACAACATCCCAACAGTATACTTTGCACTCTCTCCAGTCTGTCCAGCCTGCACACACCATAAACTCCTACCAGTGTAGTCAACCTGCTACATGTGTACAGTAACTGACAACTGTGCACATTTGCTGTGTGTGAGTGCTTGACCCATGTAATTCCTCCCTTTCTGACTTTCCCAAGTGTGTGAACCAAGTCAAAATACCATCAGCTGTGGCTCTTAGTAAACAAACCACTACTGACCGTTGACATATTTTCCCCGTACCCTACACTAAACAAGGGTGCACTGCCACAGCTGTTACATAACACATCACCACTAATAGTTAAGTTTCATTCCCTTTTTTTTATGGAAAACAATGGTGCTCTTTTCTTTTACCTAGGGTATTTAATTACTGTAGCCAATTACATGTTTATATAGGATCTTCGCTATACTCACTTGGATCACAAGTGCAAAATTGTAAACAAGCTAAATTAGTGTCTAAAGTGCTTCTTTTGAGAGTTGTGAATGGTCCCTTATGTAAGTGATAGCTATTTTTAGGCACATGGGATAATATATGAGTACCGCTGGTGTAATTATTGTATTTACCCATGTATCACTTGCTCCCATGTAAAGATTCAAGTCTCACATTTTCAAAGTACTTTCAAGAATTTTTTCCCCTCACTGTATATTTGCAATTTAGGTGCCTTTTCTTGAAAACTGTAATTAAATAAAATTAAATATTAATGAATTAAATATGTAGACTTGTCGTAAGAATGAAATGATGCCCCAGTTAATAGTCCTCAGCACCACTTAATGCATATGAAGCTAATTGGTGGCTAAAGTGAAAGTTGGCCGTGCTGCCCGGCATGCAAATAATCCGCAGCGTACATTGCACTCTGCCCGCAGTTGCAGGTACTTACAGAGTGTTCTGTACTGTGGTAGAGCAACTAAACAGTCTCTCTTAGTTTTTCACGCTGCCACATGCACGCTGTGGATGCCTAAATGCTCAATCATCTGGCCAGGCAAGTGAGACGAATCTAGATGCACTGTGTTTTGGAGCAGCTCGGCAACCGCCACAGCCGTAATGCACGCACTGCTGTTGCCTTCGTTGGCGGTAATGCAGGTGTGGCGTATTTACTACTAATGAATTTACAATCTGATATTAAAGGATTTCATATTTATATTACTGGTGCAATAAATATTACAGACAGTCTGTAATGTAAGATAACCCAACTTTTCTAGGCCCTACTTATCTAATTAAAAAAAAATATCCTGATTCCCGTGTTTAACCTGCACATGTACTTTATATTTCATTTTGAGAAAAAATGTGGCTGGTATGTGTGTAAGCAAGGTAATTGAGGTGGAGCAAAGTTTGCAGCTTATATTTTACCATTCCTAAATTATTCATCATACATACTATCATTTTACAGCTGTGTGAAACTGCAACTGTGTCACTAATGAAGACATGTATAGCTGGCTCTAAGGATTGTGGCATCAAGATTGAAACAAACAAATTAAGTGATGACGTCACATCTAAATATGGAGACCTGAGTCTACTGGAAAGGTAACCTTGATTTTAAATTATTGTTATAAGGGAATTAACAGGTTACACATAACTGTAGGATGAGTTTTGTTTTATTTCTTCTCTTAACTGTATATTTCAAAATAATCTTGTACTAAATGTTCTAACAGCACAATTTCCATTTAAATTACAGATAAGTAACAGCTGGCAAGTTCAATATGTACATTTCTAGTCTAGCACTCTTATACAATAACGCCCTCAAAATATTAGAATAAATAATCCGTATTGTAAATTAACCAAATGAGAAAAAAATTTAAAAACGTTAAATAGGTACAGAAACTTTCATAATTCTTGAAATCGTACAAAATGTAAAAATAAGTATATGCTGGTAGGTATGTACAGTGTATTTTACCTTAAAACCACTATGTGGTGGTACCGTCCCTTCTGTTACACTCGCACACACAACAGCTCGTCGCGTTCGCTCCGATCACGTGCACTTACAAGCACCCTTATCTTTTGCCCGTAAATGTTATTAGCTTCAACATGCCCTCAGCTAGATGTAGCCTCAGCGGTAGAGCCACAAGTCCTTACCTCAGCGTCGTGAATTCGAGAAGAGAAGAGCGCTAAACTACGAAATATCTACCCTGCTATGTGCACACTGAAACTATAATTACCAATAAATAATAGAAGTACCATTTTGTCGCACGATGTTTATTGAATTCAACGATTCAATTTCCTCAACACAGTTACAGATCCCTGTACAATACACACGGTGGGTTTTCACCTCAGACTCAAATTCAATTTAAACTGTAAAAATTAACTAGCTAAATTCGGATCAAAGTTCTTATTAGCACAGCCCGATGGCTCATGTTACCAAAAAGAAGTACTATAGCCCCGATGCTGAAGGATCCCCGTGGCACACGTGGCCGTAGGAGCTCTCCCCGCACACGTCCGATCACTTCGAAATTCAGATAGCTAAGGCCGGGAAGCTCAGCTCCCAGCATCCTCCTCACTCTTCACAGGATGTGCCCACAGATGGCACACCACGGCATGACCTTCCTAGGTTAGCACTCTACCTACCGAGAGCATTCCTAAACTCATTGAAACGTTTGTTTCCTCGGATAAACCACATTATTCCAGCATCCATTTACAACACTTCATCGCGCTCGGCGATCCTTAAGGCTATGCATATCTCTGGGCAATCCACAGGAAGGAAGAATTACAAGATGGCTTCCTCCCTTAATGAAACAATAACAAATAATTTTACATACGTGATTACACTTTCCTTAGCCCTGAATGCTCTTGCCTCTCACACATTACCCTCAAATTGTTAACGGAAATTACTCGTCTTTGTGGTGCAGCCCACCGCTCGTAAATTAATGGTTTTAATACACTAATTACAATTGAAAATACATCTCATTTAATTGAAAGTGTCCTGCTGTACTTCTGCTGCAGTCTACACCAACATAGAGGTGTTGAGTCCCGGTTTTACAACTTACATCTCCCATGTCTTCCCTTAATCCTAACATTCGGCGATCTCGACGCACTTATTCGGCAAGCCAGGTTTCCCAAACACTAGGCGACACCCCTTCATTATAACTAGTGCCCCACGAAGCATCTCGGGATCACATTAGACCTATGCCGACGCCGAAAAACGTGTATAAACATATTTAAGAAGTTACGGAAGTTAAGTTTACGGTTATGTTACGTTTATGCCAACATGAAACCACAATTCTGCACAACAAACAAATTTAGAAAAGGGATAGGGTGGGTAGGCCAAGTACCTTACAACTATTTATTTTGTTGGTTATATTTCCAAGAATTTTAAAATACAAGTCATTTCTGGCTTCCTTCCCCCCCCCCCCCCTGTGAGGTAGTACATTTGTGTAATTGTGGATTTTATGCAACTCGGCAACATTTCCTAGCAGTGACGTGTATCCAACAAAACACTTCATTGCAAAAATCATTCTAAGACCAAATATACATATTTTGTGATTTCAAAGAAAGATGGGGAAATTTCGTTGCATATTTGCACGTCATAAAAAAACAGTGGTCTTTAGTCACAACTGTCATGTGTGGTTGTCAGGCTGCGATAAACCCTGCGGTGAGATTGATGGCCAGCTGGGATCGTGCTTCCCTTCTTCACACTATTTCCACTTTCACATGTTCCTTGCGACAGCTGCAACATGAGTGCATTTAGTTTAATAAATCAGTGCACTAGTCACCATTTGACAGTAGAGAAAGTGACTGGCTCTTGGAGCGAGCAATTTTTCCACATAGTATGTGCACTACAGGATGTTGTAACGCTCGTTATCCGGTATATTGCACACCATTCCTTTAACTATTACCTCCCCTACTTTCTAGGAATGTTCTAACGTAACAGGAGTTTTCTTTTTCTGCTGTTTCTGTGAATACCTTCATTAGACATAAATGATTGATCTTTGTGCTGCTCAGATTCTTAAGATAAGTTGTAAAATTGTATCCTTGAAAAAGAAATTGCTTGTAGTAAAAAAAAGTACTAGTTCAAGACTCGTAAATACGTGTGCATGTGTTCCAGCTTCAGTGAAGTGAGGCTAGAAGAGTGCTACCTCTCCGACAATAACAAAGGAGACGTTCAGCTGGTCCAGCAGTTCTCCTGTCAGCTGTATGATTCTGTAGACTCTGGCTGTAGCTTCACAGAAATGTAACTGAACAGGTTTTCAGGAATTGTCATCAACAGTGTAGTTTCAAGACTACAGAATTTATAATTATTTAATGTTTAAGAAAAAAAATGTTTATTTTGTTACGATAAATTTAGAATAGTAAACATTAAAGTAATTTTTTGGTAGGATGATGTTATTATACAATTTTAATAATTTTTTAACAATAATAATTTAAACTTTTATCATTAAATATAATTAACTTTTGTATGGTTTTGTATTTATGTTTCTTCCCCTTGCTCACCACACAAAAATAC
Organism: Medauroidea extradentata; assembly: GCA_003012365.1. Classification (NCBI taxonomy): domain Eukaryota; kingdom Metazoa; phylum Arthropoda; class Insecta; order Phasmatodea; family Phasmatidae; genus Medauroidea; species Medauroidea extradentata. The sequence continues at coordinate 10,275 of PNEQ01109029.1, forward strand.
AGTAAGTATTTTCAGGAGAGTTTGCGTGTATCCTCACATTTTGAAAATTCATCAACTTTGGTGTTGTACCTTTATTAATACAACATTACATTTTTTCAGCAGCACTCCTATAATTGCTGTAATTTATTACAATTTAAAAAAATAATAGCAATAATACGCAACTCGTTGCAAACAATTTGTGTGCAGATTCATTTGTTAATTTACCTACGTTACAATGCATCTGGCGGGGTCAGTCCCAGGATTTTTGCACGTGGGAATCGTGCTAGACAATGCTGTTTGTCAGCAGGTTTTCTCAGGTATCTCCTGTTTCTCCAGTCCCTTCATTCTGGTACTGCTCCATACTCACCTCATGTCACTCCTCAGCACTGAAGACCTCAATGTTAAGTGCTGACCGAAAAAATAATATCTCCCTCCCTTCCTTCAATGCAGTTATTTAGCACATCAGTTCTCGAAAATGGATGAAAGAAAATTTGCAGCCGTTCTGATTTTGCAAAGTACTACAATTCCTGCAATTACTACTGAAAACTATACATTTTTTGCTTGATGTCCATATTTAATAGTTTCATGCAATGCATGATTTGATAAGAAGGCACCTTCTGAAAATATTTCTCTTGCAAAAAATGTAAACGTAAGACACATTTGTTGCAAAGGTTTGCACAAGCTTAAACAATGCAGCCTGCTTTAAAAATGGCTCCTGCTTCCCAAATTTAGACCACATGCAGGGCAAGGTGTATTTACATGTTACTATCTACACCTAAGCCCTGCCACCAGGAAGATGCACCAAGATGTCGTCATCTGAGAACCTATTGATCACCTTAACAGTGATTCTACGTCATTCTTGGGCCGTGTGTTTAACTCTTTTGCTGCAAAATAAAAAATTTTTAACTGTGCTAAGATGGTCATTTAATTAGGTGTTCAACTAGTCGCATGTTGCAGTTTAGAAATATTTTGTATATTTGACTATAGTCGAATGTTGCAGCAAAGGAGTCAAAGGGGAACTGTCTGTGTAACACGTAGAAGCATTGATGTTATATAGTACGTATTAGAATCTATTATAACACTGAATGTTAAGACAAAGGCATTAATTATACAACGTTCCAATGCTTCTACTGTCTTACATAAATGACCGATAGTAGAGCACTATTTTTACGGCTGGCCATGATGCTCGAGAAAACAGAATTTGGTGAGATGTTGCTGTGAAATTAAAATATTTTAAGCTGTGTGAAACAAAAAATGTACATGATGCCTACATTCTGCATTTAATACATTAAGATACAAAGTGGTTTAGCGCTTCACAGATTTTAATTATACAGAATTATGCATTAACCAACTATGCACCAATTCTTAGTTATGTGTAAAATGTTCTTCAGCTCTGAAGCAGTCTTAACAAAAATTATTTCAGTTCTATATCCTGTATTGACTAGGACTAATGTAATTTTTTAAAGACTGTTTAAAATTTGAAAATGTTTTAAGTATGTCTTAGTGTCTTACTGATTTTAAGCAGTTTGTAGTCATCTGCTCACTCATGTTACAAATTGATTCTTTTCCTACGGCTTATCTTTGTGGAGAAAGTAATCAGCATCCACCAATAGTCACATCTGCTGAGTGGGTGAGAGGTGAAGACAAAATTTTGTGACCAGAGTCCTAGGCCTTCATGATAGGGTACCAATACAAGAATATCATTGCTGTTAGTCTTGGTAGCTGTTCCCTTGTCTGAGATAGCCAGCTGGATTTGGTTGTGGACCAGTTGTTTAGGGCAGCCTGTCATACAACGCCTCAGCTATTCAGTCACACAGTCTGTTAAGGTCTTCCTCACTGGAACATATTCTTTTGCTTCTAGTTGCAAGGCTGTACAGTAGAGATATTTTGGTGTGGAACAGATCGTAGCTGTTGAAATTAAAGTACTGTAGGCGGTTTATGGGTTTGGTGTGAACAGAGATTTCAATCAGGCCAGGGATACTGGGAATATGACCAGGTGAAATTTAGTACACGATGGGAGTTCAGATCATCTACTAGGAAACTGGTGAGGGTATCTATCCTTTGTAGAGGTTCAAATAATTAAGATATTGTCAATAAAGCACATCCAGCAGAAAGGTTGGGTCAGTTGGTGATGCTGAAAATTTTCTTTGAGTTTACCCATCAACAAATTGGCATATGAAGGGGCCATGCGAATGTCCATTACTGGTGCCGAGCTTAAGAGTGTGCCGCCTTAAAATAAAGCTAATGCTAAAGTATATACAGTATGTTGTGTACGTGTGAACAGGGGGAAGGCATTTAACAGAGAGTTGACCTGGAGGAGGGGGGGGGGGGCAGACGTGTCAACAGTGACTCTTGCACCCCCTCACGTCTCAGTCTCGACTCAGTCTCTCTCTTCTTCCCATTACTCATGTATTCACAGCCTGCACTTCCTTCCTCCCCTGTCCTGGTCAGTGATTTCTTAGCATTTGCAGGTGTAAGTATTTTGAGGAATTGTGCATTTTCCAGAGTTTATGCACATCTATATTTCTTTACGATAGTGAAGAACTATTACGTCATTTGTAACTTAATTTTGCGTTTCCAGTACCAAGTCTTTACTAGCAAAGAATAATGTAACACCTAAAAAAACAGTTCATAGCACAGTAGAGGCGAAGGCTGGTTAGACAGAGATGCTGCACATGAAGCTGTAATACAGAAAGTTCCTAAATTGACTCGTTTCTTCACAGCTCCTACGTAACCATTAACATTGGTTTTGGAACACTGTCAACCACATCCATGTGTAGGCTAGTAGCAATTCCAGGTAACAAAAATTGTAACATTTTTAACATACAGTATTTTTCTTCACATTTAGTCTGAATTTGCTGCAATTTTCTTGTTTCTACTGTGCTATTGTTTACATAAATTAGGCAAATTAATAGTTCTCAAATGTATATTCAGAAAGAGTCATTGTAGTTGTTCCAGTATAATGAAGTATTAATTCCTATCACTGGCATTGTTTACTTAGCAATGACTTGAAATTTATTTTTAAAAACATACATTATATGGTTACACTGCCTTTTATGCAAGCGCACATTACACAATAATGAAAATCAGAGGAGTAGCGTGCTTGGATATTGTAGCTGAATGAAGAGCAGACACACAACCTTGCTCAACTGTTTGATTCTTCTGCTACCCTTCATTGCATGGTAAGCAGCAACTGCATCAAGTTGTCACACAACAATAAACTTATGTTGATTAGCTTCAATGCAACACCAGGCCAATGTTGGCTAATTCAATTTATTGTGCCTTTTGTGATACTAAACACAAAATCAATCTGAAGGAAAAAAATAAGTTTAGCAGTAATATTAATAACTTCCACTGCTGGAATATTTTCAAATTAAAAAGCTATATATTTACACTGGTTGAACAAGAAGTAGACCTAGAATATTTGTGTGATGTGTGTTACCTACTCGATGTATTATAAAAGGAACACCGATTTGGTTGACTTTGAGTGTGATTGAGATTAGAGCACATTTTCAAAGCTTCAGTATTAATTTGGCACTGTCAATATTCGTAATCAAATTTTTGCCAAAATTTATATTATTCAATGGTATTTATTACATTCACTGTCAGTTATAATTTGAAACATAATAAAGTTGTTCATCAATGTTGCAAATCAATACAAATGGAAAATCAATATCGTAAGAACTTTTACCGTAAAATCAAAAATGGAAAATTGATATTGAAACCTTACTTTAATAGTAAAAATATCAGGTGTTCAATGCCAAACGATTCATATTGAAAAATGAACAGCATCAATACAGTATAAAAGCATTTTGATATTGATACAGGGTCATTCCATGTGAAATCAGCAAATTTTTAATTTTTTGGTTGCTTGACTATTTTGTATTATTTTTATAATTTAACTACGGTTACTATCATGTTCCAACAGGCGAAAACCATTTTCATTAAAATTTTATCTCTCACCGTATTGTATATAGGCCCTTTTATGCGGTGGCCCGCGCAGCAAAATCAGCTGTTGCAGCCATCTAGGAAATAATCAATATTTAATTTCCCATTAAAGTTAATGTAATTTCCGTTTCTACCCACTTGCAGATAAGGGTTCACGCTTTCTTGTGATTACTATAAACACAACTTTCTTACATACTAAACTTTTATCACAAGGGCTTAAATTTTAGGTTTTAGAAGCTTAAAAAAGGCATTTTTAACACCTTGTAACACAAAAAGGGCTATAAACCATACACTTATATATTTTTTTATTAACACCCTGGGTACCCCTCTTTGACCTCATGCATTCAAACCACCGTGTTTTTTGACCCTAGCAGTGATATAAATTTTTAAAAATCAAATATTTTCAAAAATTGCCAACTTTCCAGTCAAATAAACTGAAAAGGGCTGAATGGAAAATTGTTTTGCTTTGCAGGTATAAACTCCTGTTGGTATGTAACTAATCCCCACAGAAAAAGTTTTGTGGTTCAAACTGGTTAAAAAGTTATGGACACTCAAATATCTTCAAAAATCACTTCAGGCTTTCAGAAGTTTAAAAATAACCATTACTTATATCATGTGTCGTACAAAGGTCTTTAAACATCAAACATTTGTATGTTTTGTATTAGTAGCATGAGAAATAGTCTTTCACCTTGCACAC
>PNEQ01109030.1:0-26614 GCA_003012365.1 Medauroidea extradentata
AGATGTCTTCACCAGTCTCTCTCCACAGGCGTAGCACCTTCCTCTAGCACTTCCAATAGCGAACTCCCCTCAAATGTGCCGATTCTGTGCTTTTATACTAGCCCAGACAGTCGGGTGTTCCCCGCATTACAGGGGTCTAAAAATAGATATTTCATCATGTTTCGGATGTGCTTGTAGTCACGTCGGCCGCCCTCGAAGGTTTAAGACGCAGTTGGGACAGGTATCCATGACGTAGTTTCGACGGGATTCCCACTATGAGCCACCCGGGCTTTGAATCATCGGCCAGCCCTCAAGGTGTTACGAAACAGCCGCCAACCACTGGCCTCCAGGTACATGGCACGCAACATTATTATTCCGTTGCATTGTTTAGTCTTGTGTTTTAGAGTCGCTGTTGGTCACGGCCGTAGAAGAACAGGTCTGGACACTCGCCTGGAAAACTTGACCGCCTTGTTGTTTGGCTGCAGTTCACCAAGTTACCGAGAATATTGTGTTTTATTGGCGCTGATGTTAGGGCGGTCGGACTCAAACTCCGCCCACTTCCGTTCCACTAAGATAAACAATTTATCGAAACGAATTTTTTATCAATTTATGAAATACTTTCTTCGCTCACATATTTAAGAATAGGCTCCAGCAATATTTATTTACTTTGTAAATTTAACAATGGAAAAAGTGAGCGGAGTTTTGGGTCCGACCGCCCGGATTACAGCGCCAAAAGTAAGACATTCTCGGTAACTTGAACTGCAGCCAAACAACAAGGGGGTCAAACAAAATACATTGGTAGATAGGCGAGTGTCCAGACCTGTACTTCTACGACCGTGCTGTTGGGTTATCCTATAATGTGTAATATATAGTTTTTGTCTGTGCTGTCTTAAATTTGGAGTCCTGAGGTACCTCATTTTTCTATTACTTACTGTTTTGAATTTTAATATTCTTTATGTATTTTCTGTGATTTGACACAAATTCAGTTGGGATTTTAGGTTGTATTGTTTTTATGTATGTATTGACCACGGTTTATTTAGCTTGGTTTTACTCTTTTGTTATTCTTTTTTGTTCGCACTTGGTTTTCTGAAGTGGCATAGCATAGTGGTGTATGTCCAAAACATTTCACTAAATAATATACCCCCATTAAAAGAATTTTCAAGAACATTGCTTCGCACAAGTTTCACAAAAATGCAGCAATAATATGATAAGAGAGAATGTGAAAACTGTGTAAGTTTCAGAGAATGCGTATGTTTTTGTGTACATTAGATCTTTTTGAGATAAATTTTTACAAGTTTATTTTAATCAATATTTTCGATTATAATTTTTTTTTTTTTGCCATTAATATTGACGAAGTCCCCTAACATCTGAGGAATAAAAGCAAGTGTTTCATTCACTCGTGTCTCACCATTACGAGAATTCATCAGAAAATGAACAGCAGCGAAATACATGGAGCCCAAAAAAAATCTTCTTTTACACAGTTGCCGAGTTCTTTCGGAGTATTCACGTTTATTCCACCCTTCACATTCCTGGATTTCTCTATCATAGGAACTCATTACGTGTCTTCAGTCAGAGTTCGAAGAAATTCCATCGGTTCCCATTACACACGCCCTTAAAAAATGGTGGTGTGTTCCCTACCTTTGTTTCTGTGACGTAGAAGTGCGGAAGCAGTAAGGACGAAAATACACCCATTTCACGCCTCCGTATAGTCTCTAGGTACGAGTATATTAACTGCCGTACAGTCTCCTCGCCGGCGACTCGCATCTATGATACATTTAGTGGTGAACCTGTTATTTAATAGCGTTATATTTAAGCTTACGATGTATTGTACATGTGTATACTTTATAAATTATTCTGTGCCAAGGTTTTCATTCTGAAAATATAGTAACAAATAACAACCATTTTCGCTGTTTTCGGCGGCTAGAAATATATAGTTTAGTCAGTAGTGGTCAACCTGACGTAGGTATACACGCGTGTAATGTACTTTGAATAATGTAATGTCGTACACATTGCATTTGATTAGTTGGTCGCTTGGAAATACCTTAACAGTATTAAACTGGTTAACAACATTAAACCAATAATAGTAACCGCAATACCGATATAGAAACCAGTAAGTGAACATAAAATTCATTATACACAATTAAAAATTAAACTAACAGACAGTATAAGACCACTAAAACTGGCTTAGTTTGTAGGAAGTTGCCATTAACAAATCTGTTTTACTGTGAAAGTAAAATATTTGTGCGCACTATATGATAGTTTTCTTTCCCCTGAAATAAATATTTGACAAGGTGAATACCAATTGTATATATTGCAGCAACATTTCAGTATAAACATTTTCAATCGGAGTTAGTAACGTCAGAATCATTGGCTGTTTTTAATGTTTCAATATGGATGCAGTGGAGTAGTAGAACGACTTTTTTTTTCTGAGGGAGTTTACACATGTAATCGCGTCTGAAGACGAGTTACAAACCGAAAACTTCTTCCATTGTTTCTATTCAGGAACATTTCCACATAAATTGTTCACGATAGCTCTTCAGCTCCCATTGCCCAGCCTCTTCAGCATTTTCAGATGTTTGCCCGATTGTCAACAAAGTGGAACATATTATTTTAAGGCCGGGAATTAGTAGTTATTATTGCATAGTCATTGACGTGTGTGTATCTTGTTGCAGTTTCAAGAGAGTTATTTTTAACTACTGAAATTAATTTCGTGACCTCTCGAAAATGCTAACAAAATTATTTGGAATCTTTTAAATAATGTTACGTCTGCAACTGTAGTGATTCACTCACCCACGAATTTAAAAAAAATATTCGAGCAGTTTTGTTATTATTTGAACTCCTGTATCCAGTCTTTGAACGGTTTAAAATAAGCCCTAACTCAGACTTAAATTAACAGAAATAATGTTTCGGTCACAGCGCTCTCAACTCGAATAGATGAGAAATGAACACACCGATGATATTCCAGGCACTTCGGTAAAAAATTAGATACTGAAGTGAGTGAAGCCGTGACGATTGTTTCAATAATTAAAATGTACTGATTTAAAGTGATATCCATTTTTTCTCAGTGAATTTCACCTGCCAGTTAAATGATGTTTAGTGCATTTTACACTTTCATCAGTCAGTAACTGATAGTTAACTTGAATTTCAATAATTAAAATTTCACTGATTGAAACCACGGTTTCGGATTAGGAGTGTGAATTCTTTTTCTGCCTCAGAATGTGCTTGGGACTTTCCAGTAGTTAGTTTATGTAAGAAACGCAAAATGCATTAAAATTAAGGAGCTCAGAATTTCTTCCTAATATACACCACTTCTTCCATTGATCCTGAAATGAATTGATTGCATGACAGCAAGGTACGAGAAATAGCCCTACGCAAAATATAGCACTCGTTTACAGCTAGTTATTGTGATTCCGTGTTACTTAAACATCAACCTAAACGTACAATGTCGAAAGAAAGGTTCAATATGTGGCATGCCCACTTTAAAGCCTCGGTGAAATGTGATAACACTGAATTTTCATTGTGTTTACAAAGTAGTTTTGAAAATTAAAATTAAAAAATATATTTCATTTTAATTTTTTACAATCTAAGACAGGCAGCGAGTGATACATGCTATATATCTATAGGAACTGTATCCATATTTTTTAATTAAAAAAAATGTGCACTTTTACGTTGTGGTCACTTTAGTGTGGTGCGATATTTAGCTTCGACACAGCTAAGTCCACCTAACAAAAACGACACTTACGTTTCAACTGATGCAAAACCCTCAGGCAATTGACAATTCCCACTGATGTACCCGATTTCAAAATGAGTTATCAATTAAAATTACTACCTATTCGCCACTTTCACTAAAATGTAAAGTTCAAAATTTTTATTTTGACTACATTTCAGAGAAAATCTCCCATTGTTCCCACTCGGTGGCGTGGGCAGTTTAGCACTTTGAGTGTAGTAATAAATTTTAAGTTCATGAAGATACAAGATGTTGTAATGCGTACAGAGGAAGAATGTTTAAAATGTTAAACGTATAAGCGCGTGAATAAAATTGATCTATGATAGTCTATCCTAAAATAATACTCTCGCGTTTTACCATACCTATTACACGGTAAACAAAGCATAATTGCATGTTGTTATTTATCTGACCGCTGCTGGCATGCGGAGCCGCTGAACTAATCTACATTGCAATGTTTCCCGTTGAAATTCAGCTATCCTGACATTTCACGCATCGTGACGTGTAACCAACTTCCGCCTGACGGAAGAGAAAACCGCGCAACCCGGTGACCTAATTATCTGAATGCAAACTTCAATTTTAATTCGTTATCGAATTCGCAAATGAAAACGATGATTTCTGTCCTTTACACGTCTACACCAAGCAACTGTTATTAGATGAAATAACAAATAAGGAAATATTTGGGGCACCATCGCTTAGAAGACATTGTGTAATCTATTGTTGCCTATGTGTGTGTAGGATTCAGAAATTTCGCCAGTTGCCGCAGGGTTTCGCGAAATTCACGTACCTCTAATAAGTGCGGTTTTAAAACAATGTATGCCTTTCTGCTGATGTTTTTATAATAAGCACAGAATTTTTACCAATTATTATTGATGACCGTGTAGAGATACGGACCTTCACATACAAAGTTTTTTGGTGTATCTGCCGTAAGCCATCTGGTGCCGACGGTGAAAAGACGACAACCTGATGTCAGGGTATTATACCTCGGATGCAGATTTTTATCACTGGTTCACCTTAGCGATCTTCTTTCCCCGAATAGTGCGGCAAGCGGGAGCTCCACGAGAAAACTCGCCGGCCAGCGACATCGTCCGGCACAGTCATCGAACACGAAGGCGAGTATTCCGAACACCCCTGGCACCGAAGGTATTAGGGAGGCTCGCCAGGATGTTTACTGCCGCCTGCTGACGTCACAGATCAGGCGGCATTATCGCAGATCCAGGGGTTAAGGTCGCGGTTTACCTCAGTTTTCAACGTATTTATTTATTTTTCTATTTATACTCGATATTTTTTTTCTTTATTTAAGACATAAATTGTGATTAAATCTTTCTCTTAGGAAATTTTTGTATCCCTCATTGTTTTTGCATAATGAGTCGTAAACGTCAAAATTTGCACTTTATGGTTTTAAGTACGCCACTTAAACCAACTGACATACCAAACCGACAAAATTCACAGAGTATAATAATGTTGTAGGCTATGATTTGACATATATATAAACAAAAAATTAAATACTTGTGAATTTAATGAAAAATGCTGAATTTTGAAATTAAAATTAGAAAAATATTAAATTTTTTAAAAGTACAAAAAAATATTTTCTTTTGTTTTTATATATGTCAAATCATAGCCTACAACATTGTTATATAGTACACATTTTTTCAGTTTGGAATGTCCGTTGGTTTTAGTGCCGTACTTAAACCGTAAAGTCCAAATTTTGACGTTTACGACACATTATGCAAAAACAATGAGAGATACAAAAATTTACTAAGAGAAAGATTTAATCACAATTTATGTATAAAATAAGAAAAACAATATCTGGTACAAATATAAGGAAAAAGATGTTGAAAACTGAGGTGAACCACGCCCTAAGTATACGTGTCCATCCGAGTTAATGAGGCAAGGACGGAGTAGAAAGACTCGACTAGTTGAGACTCCTTCCAACATACACGACTCCAGCCCGCTACGTCGTCTTCAGCGCGGTCCCGGTACAAATGGGGCTGGCCTCTGGTAGGAGCACCAAGGACGATGGACAGCAGTACTCTTGTGTGGCTGCTACAACCTCTCTCCATGCATCACAAAGAATCCAGGCGTGAGTCCGGCAAAGTGATCTTCACGCCTCGCTTGGGCCGACTCGCGCCACAGGCAGGTTATGTCTTCTAAGACCGCTGCTTCTACACGCCAGCTCTACTTTTTCTAGGTGTACTTTCTCAAATAAACAACGCTGTCTAAATTATTGCTGTATTATTTCACATTCTATATACAGTTCATTCACAACTACAGTCGAGTTCACTAGCGGCGATTTTTATATTTAAAATAACAACAAGGTAATAAATGGAGTAAGGTGGTATGGTGCTTAAGAGGCCTCCCTAGATAGGTTACGTTTGTATGTGTGAGGCAGGAGCGCTAAGAGTGCCGTAGACCGACGTATATAATGTATTATCGTCTCTCCGCCCAAGCCACTCAGCTGGCGTGTAGTGCTTTTTCCTATGGGACTTTAGCGGTGACTAAATTATTTTATTTGTCGACATCATAGTTCAAAGTCAATCACTTGTTTCTATAGTTGTGTTTTTCGAATGTAGTGGTTATTTTTCCAGATACGGCAGTCTATAAAATACACTTTTGTGAATAAATTATTCACGAAATTATTTTATGTGAATGAAATTTTGCGAACATTTTGGGACGATTTCAATAGGATGGTTTAAGTTGGTAGTAATACATTTAAACTTTTAACAACTTATGGATATCATTCACGTTGTTTGTGTCTAGGTTAACTTAATTTTTTAAGAAATTGTCATTAATATATAACTTACCTGTTAGAGACCGCACACCAATAAATATCACAGAAATAATAGTCAGAAAATTAAGTATCTGTAGTTTTGTATCTTGAAGTGTTATTAAAAATAACACAATCAAATTCATAAATTAAAATCTTCGAAATAGTTCTAACCTAAAGCAAACATAAAAAAATAAGTTAGTGTACTACTTACATTTTCAGAAGTTTTATGTTAGTTGTTAACTGCATATTTGTTCTAGGAACAAGTGTATGAATTCACGAAACAAAACCTTTAAAAGTTTTTATTCCACCATTACCAAATTACGCTTGAAATAGTTTTTAATATTTAAATACCGCCCTTGATGTTCAAATCCATACGATTCGAGTCACTGAATTAAGTACACAGCAAAATAACAACTCAAAAATACGTGATTGTGAGAAAACACTGTACCCATATCTGCAAAAGTCAACTCGCGATTGTGTGTTATAGTTTTGTTGTACAGCATAACTACAACCACATCATCTGAGACACATTTTTCGCATGTACTTCCATACTGAGTGTTTCAAAGTACGGCATGTAAGAGAAGTGAATTTTTGGTACATGTACATACCATATGCATTCATGCTTCAAATGTTGACGCTGACTTTGGTCTTCACATTTTGACATATTTTGTATATTTGGTGGTCTTTCTTCTGCTGTTGCAGTTTGAAGTTGTGAAATGTAAATATTAAGGCGACTACCTGGCTTGCTGCTTAAAATACACCTCATAGTGTTAACATTTTTTTTTTAATAATCTACCAAACCTGCTTTAAATGCGGCGACAACCAAAACAACATCCGATCCAGAAAGGTAAAAGTGGTACTTCAAAAACACCACGGGCATAATAAACGAAGTTGCAGATCCTAGTATCATAAGTCAGGTGAACCATTTGTCGTCGTCTTGTACTATTTACTTTTTGCTGAGTTGTATCTTCTACATTTTTGCAGTTGGTAATGGAATGGAGTATGACACGACGTGGTTAGCAGATATGATATAACACTGATTGGATTGTTTGATTAAGTTGACTTGTAGAATTTAATAAAGCTATTAAAAATTCATTACGGTGACATTTATGTTATAAGTAAACAATCAACCATGTTATATTCTACATAAAGTCATAGCGTTGTACAACAATACTGCCTGCAATAAAAGTGAAAAAAGTAATTACGCTTAGATGACAACGAATATCCACACCTTAAGGAGGAGAGCAAGATGCTAAATTTAATTTATTGATTTTCTGTAATAACTTCTGTTAAAAAATATTTCTGGTAAATGTGGCAATGTTGAGGTAAAGAACACATTTGTGATGAATTTTGGAGATCAAAATATTGTTATTTGTCCATCTTACATTGGATTGTAAGTTAACCTATAATTTTCTTGTAATGATTCTGCATGCCAAATTATGAAAGGTTCCATTATTACTTATGCCAAGCAGTTTACCAAACATATATAATACGTCTCGTCATAGAGAATATTTTGAATGTTACAGCTCGAAAACAGAAAAATTTAAAAAAAATAAAGAACTGTCTAATACTCCCCTTTAAGTTGGAATTTTTTTTATTACTGGTGTCATGACTACCTGCATTACTCCAATTCAAGATACACTGAGAATACATTTCATAATATGAAGACCCACGACAAAACGTTAGTCCAAGATACCAGCAAGTTGTGGAACCATCATTGAAGCCGTAGATTGGCCATGGCCACTACACCATGCACAGCTTCCCTTTCTATACTGCAGTTTATGGAAAAGGTTTACAAGGGCTAGTTTGGGGCAAGAAAACACTACTGCACTGAACTTTGCTACATAATTTCCCTTACTGGTTATACAGGTTTGCTCGCACGGATATGGTTTAGGGGAATGATTGGGCTCTTGCAGTAAGTTTCAGTGCAGCTCTCACATCTCTCCTTTACTCCTGTGACACCAGAACATTTATGGGCCTATTACAAGTTTTAAAAGGAGCTTTTCATATGGCTTTGTTAATAAAATTATCTCTCAACTAACCAGCATCCAGTCGTCTATGACGTTAGCATAATCAAAATTATAGACACATAGTAAATTCCGAACACAAAAAAAACATTTAATTTAATCGCGTCTCTGGCTTCAAAAACTTATAAAAGAATGAAATGTTTTTACTCTACTGTCGTCTGTATCATTAGCCTATTAAACTTTTTTTTCATTGTGTCATAATTAGAGGTACGTTAATGTTGCAAATACATCCCAGGTCAGACTGAACGCCAAAAATATACACTTCATAATCACGTGTGTGATTAGCTGACGGCTGTCAAGAAACGCATTTGACTACTGCAAGCCAGTAGTAAATAAGGAAATGATTCATAGAGCTATCGCTTGCAATGCTGTAAGCCAATGAATAATCGACTGTATCCGGAGCGTGTACAGGACTGAGCAATCTAGGCTATTGCCAGATGAATCCGCGAAATTGACGTACCTCTAGTCATAATGGACGTATTTTCGTGTGTGAAATTTGTATGGGAGCGAAAGTATATTTTCGAATGAACAGAAAAAAATTTCATCATCATTCGCTTTCGTACTTAAAGTGCGTAACATTTTCTTGTATTTTTGGCGGTGATATTTAAATCATTGTTCATAAAAATAATTTTAGTCTCAAAATGAATATGTCACGCTTTTCTAAGCCCAGCATATTGACACAAAAATATCCGTGCTTCAAAACACGTTCGGCAATATAAGTTCCCGTTCAGCGCAGCGCGTCTTCGATGCAAACCCTCGTGCAAATAACACCTAAATTCTCTTAGGCTATACAAGTCGAGTTAAACGAGTTTCGAAAATCCTCAGCGCGGCAGATACCAATCTTTCCAACTCCCACTAGCTACACACACCTATAAAAGTGGCAGTCCCGACCGTCGTGCGTATCTAAATCCGATAGGAGAATCGACGCTTTAAGTTCGAGAATGTGCCGCTAGCTTCGATATGAGACTGTCGACTGTTGATTCAGGTCGTAACATAAGTTTACACATTTCCACGAGAACGCACATCGCGAGATCGAAGAAGAAATTTCTCGACTCTACGTAGGTTAGTGATAGAGTTCTTAAGTATTTTTCGCAATTTATCAGTATTACATTTAAATTAATTTTACCTGACAAAACCGACAGTTACTATCTAAAAGAATTCAAACAGAGCGTAACTATTACAAAGGGCAATGAACAGCAAAACTCTTTAAAAAAAAGTGATAAACACAGCTAGTTCTGATGAAATGTTTATGAATATAAAACATTTGTGTACTAATTCTTGTAAAACACCTAGCTCTGAAACCGAGTTTCAGCTTGTTATTTGTAAGAAAAGAGCCCCGGTACTTTTTATAATTACAGACAGAACAAAGTCTGCATGGTGAAGAAATTCCATTTTCAAAACTGTGAACATTCAGCATTGCTATTTTGCAGCCATCTAACGTTTTTAAAAACGTTACTTTTAAACAGCTTACTTGACGAATGGAAAGTAAAGTTTGTAAGTATCCTGTAAAGAGTATTGCTACACACACTATACCAATTCTGCTAATTAATTTGTGTTGGAACCAATAAAATTCTTAAAATGAACTATGTAAGTTGAAGTCGGCGTAGTTCGTTGTTAAGTTCAAAGCAACGCGACGCAACACTTGCTGTTCATAAAAGGGAACTTTGCGTTTTGATCCATTCATTTTATACAGTATCACGCAGTTAATGTCTAAGGGCAAAGGCTTGATATAGTTCAACAATTAGTTGTGTCCTTTATTGTTCTTTATCCCTTCCTGATTGTATGTCTACCAGTGACTTCGTAACTCTTAAACGGATGGACTTATTCCAGTGCTTCTCTTACATTTAATCGGGATGATTCTTAGCCGAATTTGATGAAAATCTGTCCACCAGTTTGACGCTATAAGAAATTTTCCTAATTGAGGACTTAACATTCAAAAGGGGCTAAGTACCATTTTCGACAAAATTAGCTAGGTACTTAGAAAGGTGCCAGAATATTAGGTCGAAGACATACCTGAAGTGCTATCTCCTAGTGATATTCATGCGCGCCGTACATCAGCACAATTACTTGGTTGGAGTAACATCAACGCATTATAGTTCATTGAAAAAATATATATTTATGTTCATAAGTGTTTTGTATTGGTTACTATTCGATTGCTCCTATTTACTACTTTACTATTGTAAAAATATGTGAACGCATTTGGATAATTCCCTCTTCATTTGTCTGTCGCAATATACTGTTTTCCTCACTATCTCGAAAACTTACCTTTTCGTACTGAGCCCCTCATAAACGTTAAGGCCTCAATTAGTGTCAGAATTTTAATTTAATTAATCAACAAAATGATGGTACATGTTTGGTGATCAGGTAGTACCTATGTATATTCCCTGTTTTAAATATTTGGCGCACAGCTGTTTTGGTTTAAGTAATCGATTTTCGGATGTGGCAAAGAAACAGGGTTCTTCGGAGAGAAAAGAAAGTATTGCTCCACATTGTTATGTTGAAAGCGTAATAAAATTTAGTATGCTGTTACGTGTTAGCTTCATTTGAAAACACAATAAATTTTTACGTATCATTGCACAAACTCTCTGGAATTGGTTAGTAGTATTCATAGTACGCTATTTGTTTCCTTTTAATAATCAATCGCAAACAATATGTACATTTAAGACCAGGCTCGGTTAAAACCATATTGCTGCTCACTTATTCAGGTTTCACAATGACACTCTGCGATGATTGAGCCTTCATGTAGGCGAGGGGGGAGGGCGAGACGATATTGATTTGCCCTCTCATCTCTCAGCACAGGCGCATTTTACCGCACTTGTAGAGAACCGATGCCGGCGTTATGTGGGTCAAATGCCGCCCAGTACCGTATTCCGCAGACACGCATTATCAATATGGACCTGCAGTTTTCGCGAGAAGGTGTCTGCACGAACTTGGTACAAATTACAGACGTGTGGCGTGACAGTAGTCTTGTAATGATTGGTCTAGTCAAACAACTGACGCCTTTACACAAATATACGCTGGTAGTAACAACCATGAAGAGCTGCAGATATGTACGTGTGGCGTTGAAACAAAGTGGTACGAAAATATCTTCGCGAAAAATACCAGCCCCTAACTATCTATATTGTGCTTGGCCGAGATAAGGTTAATTTTACTACTTCAGGTAACGGAGATAATCGAATTTCTTGTGGATACATAGCAACTCTTGTATCGATAAAACATAATTAATCACGGTGGAACTGATAGGACAGAACTTCGGGTGTAAAACCGAACATTGCCGAAGGATGAATTTCAGACCATAAGCGCCAGCTTGAAAACAGCCCTAATACCAATAACAGAAGAATTAGTGGTGAAAACTGTCCCTTACCAAACATATTACAATGAACAATGTTGCCTGTAGTAGAATTGAGTGAATTGGTACATGTAACATAATTAATTTTTGAAGTTGCGTTACAAAGTAGGCATATTTAATGTATCAATATAGTTTAAGATTTTTATGTGTAATATTTATTATAGTAATTAATATTTTTGTTATTATCTCACTAATACATATTTTCTGGGTCAACGGTAGTCGAGGTGTTCAGACCTCTCGCCTCCCACCCAGACGATCCGGACTCAATTCCCGGTCTGACTACTCTAATTTATGTTTTACTTTATTTTCTGAAGTTCACGCAACAGAACATGGTTGGATTCGTTCCGTTACTTGTGCTTTGAGCTGCAGGTTTCGTCTGTAATGACTATTCCGTCAAGAAGACATTGAGTCTCATCACACGTCTTGATAGATTTGTTTTAAAAGCAACCGAATAATTCAATTTTTTTTTTTTTTTTTATGTTTTGAAGGCTGGGATTTTTAGCCCTGTTTACGGGCAAATGCGTTGCTACAGTGATGCATTTCTCAACCCCAATAAGTTGCACATGTATCAGATTACAGAAATCTGGGAGTCATAAATGAAGTAGTGACACTTCACTAGGGCATATTTTTTGTAACCAAAGCATGCTAATCTGATTTCCAGGACTTTGGTATTGCTAATGGTATTTGAAACTTTCTTCTGTTTTTTACAGTATGTATGTTGCTTTAGATACCTCTTAGCTCCACTGTTACTATTCAATTTTCTATGACGTAACTTTTATTTTAACATATGCGAATCAAGGTGGACGTTAAAATTGACCGGCATATTTTCTCGAAGTACTTATGTCTGCCTCATTCTTTCATACAGCCAATGCTTCGTACTTCCTTGATATTATCGTCATGAGTGCGAATGGACTCTATGTTCATTGTTAACTTAATTTCTTCTCTCTGCACAGTATAACCTGATTCGATACTACATAAACAATTTTTATATTTAAGAGATAACACCATTGTCATTACCAAAATATGTGCACAGCTGCGAACCAGAAATGTTCCGTTAACAAATAAAGTTTCACTTTGATTAGTCACCATGTTTTTTGTAAGAATAAATATTTAATGTTAGTATAATTTCATAGTTCAGTTTTTCTGATAAGTAACCTTTATTATTGCGTATACCAAAGATATTTTACAGTTGAAATAGGCTATGTATAAGTGGGGCTTTTAACTTTTTTTAAATACAGGAATAGATAGAGACGTTTAATTAAAAACAGGAGTTTTTGTTTATAACTCACAGGCTATTGCAGGCTCACATAATTTAAGTAAAACATATTGACTGCAATTCTACACTATTTCAACTGACTCAGTGTCAACTAACTTATACTTTCCGTCTGTAAAGGCAGCACTATGTTTGGCAGTTTAGTAATATGCGGTATGATTTTAGTCATTAAATTCAAATTAGTAAAACTTATTTTTGCTCTAATGAACTCTGCATCAAATTCTCATAACTGATATTTACTTCGTGACCGAGGTTTGATTAAGGATTCTTCAACACTATTAAAAAAATATCTGAGGCATGAGATTCATGTATACAATAGCTGTTGCAAGTCACTACAAATGACCGTATACGAACAATGTATTGAAATATGTCAACCTTGAGAAAAGATATATGATCGTTTGGGGAACGTTTTACCTACGACAGAGACAAAACGTTTACGGTCGGAGCGAATGAGAAATGGATGATTAGAAGCAGACGGTGAGAAAAACTGCTGATGTGTGCCAACAGACGTTATCTAAAAAAAACAAGACAATTGTAACATTCAACCTGTATAACTCAACCTGACATCCCCAACCCGAAATCCCAGACATAGATCCATGGCTTTGAAATTTTTCGAATTTGACTGATGAGATATTGGTGACCTCTTAACATTTAGGTCTTTAACGCTGGTGAGCGGTGACATGATTATGAATATGCATTAGTGCCGGAATGAAGGGACGAGGGAAACGGGAGCTTCTCGACAAACTTCGCCGACCAACGGTATCGTCCGGCATGATTCAGACATACGAAAATCCGGGGACCGACCTCGCTGGGAATCGAACCTTGGTGGAATGTGAGTGCTATAAGTTACTTCGCCAACCATGTCACCATAAAAATGTCATATTACTCGTACTTGGAACAAAGGAACATTAAAAACATTACTCACGTGCCTCAACACAGAAACGTTACTTTCAATAATGTCACTTACTGAATAACGAACTCTGTGAAAGGTGTACAAATGCATCGATATTAAGAATTACAAATATCCTTTCTAGGTGTTTGTTTGACAAACATTAAAACATTTTAGGTCTAATTTGGGATAAACTTAATAATTTAAATACCGTATATTGTTATTTCCAGTGCATAGCTTCTAAAGGTATAATTTTCAGTTAATTTATGTATTCCGAAAAAAAAATTATATATAATTATGGTACTGTATATTTTACTCGTATAAATGTAGCTGTTATTTTTACAACATTGTGTAGTTATTTTAAAAAATAACGTTTTACTAACGAAATGCATGTATTTATTAAGTGCGTGACTTAGTACAAGGTTATAACATCACATAGCATGCGCATTTTATAAAAACTAGACGAAAAAGTCATAAATAGGTGTATAATGCACGTGTCTTAGTCAGGAGATCCTTAAGGGATGTCTGGCATTCAGTTTGTGCCAGCTAATTTCAAGGGTTAATTCTTTATGAAAATCACAGGATTATTCAATATATATTAAGCAGAATATAGCTTACGAAGATTTCGTATCTCTTGATCAGCCTTAAAACTCCAAGTAATAAAGAATAAATTTAAATGTATTCATAGCCTCAGCTCTACTTTAAATATACCGTATTTTACGTTTTCTCGTTCCACTTGAATGACTAACGAGTTCAAATTTCCATTTTCAAAACAGATTCACTTTCCGAGTGGTATAATTCCCCTCCTCTGTGACGGTTTCATTTCGGTTCTTAATTGCTCCCGGCTGATTTACGTCACACCTCGTGTTACGCCAACCCCTAATATTTTTTCCTTGGGCGTCGAATTGAGTGGTTCATTTATCACACCCGACCTGTGACACTTAAAAGAGCGTGTACTACTACGAATACGATACCAGGCGTATTAAATACACGAGGTATTAAAGGAACTCGATCGTTTACCACTAAGCTTTTGCCTTTATATCTTCTCCACCCATCCATTTCTCGATGTTACGAGCAAGTTTATACCTTATTTCAGTCAATAGATAACAAAGTTTGACAAATTTTACTGTGTAAACTATACTAATAGTAAGACGTTACACTATAACCTTCAAGATGTAATTTACTACATTACGTTCTAGACTTTATCACTAAACGTATGTAACTGTTAAGTATGCAGTTAATAAGCCTAAATATATGTTAGTGTTAGCTAAATGAAATCAGTAATTTGCCATGTTGTAAGAAAATAATAATACTACAATAAAATTGCATATTTTAAAATGAAAAACTGTAGGTTCTGACGTGGTTAAGAGTTATATTGATTAAACATCATTCGTTGTAATTACGAATTTTAAATATCAATGTTTGAATTCCGATGCTAGTGAATGTGTTTACCAGTCAGATCTCTCATACCTTTCAACTCGAATAGTGAGCCAAATTAACGCAAAACCTAGCTTCTCCATAAGTGGTAGCAATTGCTAGACGTAACGGAAATCGTTTTGCCGTCAACAGAAGTAGGAAGTACATAATTTAAAAGGTAACAAAATGAAATGAAAAGCAGGTCTAAGATCACGGAAGACGCAAAACTAAACTTTACCAAGTAACAACGATAACAGAAAATTATTTGTTTTAGCACGAATAAACCTCAAACGGAATTTCGGCAACAGTCACGTCACTGTTTCAGTTTTGCAGTAGTTGAATTAGGCAAAATTACATAAAACAGCGCTCATCCTTAGCTTGAGTGAATTTCATATACTTAATTATCTCGACACGATATTTGAAAATACTTTTAAGGTAGTTGTTGAATTTTCAAATGGGAAAAAAAATTCCCTGTTTTTACTCCTATTTTCACAACTTGTCATGAAACAAAGTCAATAACAGCATATAACGGCCATAAAAAAAGAATATATCAGACTGCTAGCAACCCCGTGGCATACAACAATATTCATGTAAATGCGCTGAATTCAAACTGCCAGGATTCGAGTCATCGTACACGTAGGCCTAACATTGACAACTTTTTTATTTCAATTTTTTTTCAAAATTTTGTAACAATGGCAAGGCGTAAAAATCTCGCCACTGCGCATAACCTTCCTCCACTCTAGCGACAAGTGAATTCACGTGACGTGAATCAAGTTGAGACGAATTTCATGTTGCAAAATTGTTGTGCCCAATCTAGGCGAGCCAAACTTTACATTCACCTGGATCTGAGACTTGAAACCTTTGTCTCTCGTATCGTTAAGGGTGTTCACGTGGCAAAAATGCATAATTTTATACTTATAAGGCATATTGTTCGTTACATACTTGTGACAACATTTCCCCTTTGTAAACTTAAATTTTTTGCTCTCAAAGTCTTCCCATAGCGGAATGACAAAGTCAAAATTTGCAAGTTTCGGGAACATAGTTATAACAAAAACCAAGTAACTTACTCGAACGAAATAATTTACACTGGTATTAGAAATTATGGGCCATATTCTAAAATATTTAAAAACAAACAATGGAATTCCTTTCTACTTAAAAAAAATCTTAAAATTTTTGCACTTAAACGCTGCAGCACCATATAGCGAGTTATAGGAACACGGATATCACTAAATATTCTCCATGTTCAAATGTCTATTTACACCAATTTTCATGTCACTCTCTTGAATGGTATAGAAGTTATTGCGCTGCAGCGCAAACTTGTTGTTGATTGGCGAGTTAGAGTAAAATGGATAGCATTCCATGAAAAAAATAATGTGTCAAGTTTCATGGTGAATGGTCATGGTGTCAAGAGTTTATCGGTATCATATATATACTTGCATACATACCCAAATCCGTTATGTGTAACAACTACATAATTAATTTCAGCAATGCACATTACAAACGAATGTACCATCCACAGTCTCTGTATATCTTCTATACACATTCCTCGTCGCTACACTGTCGTTATTATTTAACCACTTCTTTTTTTTTTATTTTGTTAAACTGAACAGAGAAAGCATATTTCTTATCATACTTGTAAAATGTACCATATACGACACAAGCTATTATCGTACGGTGTTTCTTGAATATATAGACCAGTTGATGAACTTAATTGTCATATTTGGTTGCTTGATACACTTGGAGTATCCTCAGACTTGTTTTAAGGAATTGTAATACCTTAAATTAAATCCTAAAATAGAAATTTATTTTAAAAGATTCAGTCAGCCTTTGTTGATTACGTGTCGCAATTATTTCCCTATATCTGTTTAAATTTAAAACAAATTTCGTAAATAAAAAGAGTCGCAAACCACCTCAAATGTTGATATAACCATATAAATTTTCACATATTTTGCACAAAAATACTTGTAAAATTTGACCGTATATAGTTAGCGAGTAAAAAGAAAAGTAACGTAAAATTATGAACAGTATAAATTCACGTGTGAATATTCGTTAAAGCGTTGTTTATGGAGTAACAGCGAAATGTGCCGTGATAGGTGTTGCCATTCCTAACGGTAAATCACTACTATCCGTTCACTCTATCCTGAGTTTTACAATAAACAATGCAAATTATAAACAAACACGTTCATTGGCTGTTGACCACCGAGCAATGTGATCTTGTATAAGAAATGTATATTATCTCTCGTGTACATACAAATTTACCACTGCATCACCTATTAAGAAAGATTCATTAAAAAATATATAATAATAATACATTCGGCAAACATAATCTACGACGTTATATGTTTATTACTATAATTGTGGTTAGTGGACAAAACGTCTGTACAGTTACATCACAACTTATTTAACGACTGACGCACTGCTATAAGTACGAGTTTCTTGGTACACTTGCACAGTACTTAGAGATGTACGACACTCTCAAAATACCAAAAATTTTGTTCAGTAATATTACCACTGTGAAATTAAGTTGGAAATATTACAAACGAATATAATATTTTATTTTCTCAAAGTATTTTTGGACATTTACACGTCAATGTTGTGGCTACTCCGAATAGTTTTTCCGTATATCGATGTTCCGTTTCAGTTCATCCGCACTAAAATTCCTTGATCTATTTCGTTCCGTCCTTGCGTTGATAATGTTTACATGGTCTATAGACTCGCGTATTAGATTATGTGACGTTGGACATGAAAAGTGAAAATGTGTAGCATGGTTTTCGAAATGCGTATAGGTGTTCATTATTAAACAAACTTAGGTGATGTTTATAACGTGCGAATAAAAATAGATCATAACAGTATTCATAAAAAAATGAATATGTGACGTGATATTGGCAGATTGTTTGGTGATTTACCAAATGTGATTTTTCCAAAACCAAGTACAAAATAATCCAACAGGAGTTTACAGTAACTTTAATCACTTGTTTTGTTGACGACATTTTTTCTGCATAGAGTACAAAATTTTCGCCGCGTCAGTACCAGATTATTTTAATACGATCATTAGTCACGGTTTGTTATTACTATTGAATGTTTAAATATGAGGAGCAAACATTCAAAACCAGACATGTCCAAAATCCCGAAAATGAGTAAAATGCTGTTTTCTAAATAAACAACATGTGTTACATATGAGTGTGAACTCAGTCTCCATAAAACACGCATGTCTTATTAAAATGGGTATGTTTGTTCTCATTTAGTGCTATAAAATATGATGTTTAGTCACTTTCTTCTACAGCTAGATAAGGTGGACATGTCTGGTTCTGAAAGTTTGCTCCTCATATACGGTACTTGCACATGAAGTTACTATTTTTTTTAAGTTTTTATGTACTTTTCGTTTTCGTATGTCGATAACATGTACGAAATTCTCATGCAATATTGTTTTGATACATAGCGCGTTCTTGTTTTCTATGATACTAACTGTACACAGTTTTGTTAGTTGGAAATAGTACGTCGGCGCTGCACAAATTAAGCCAATTAGAAGCTAGCGAATCGCAATGATGTGATGTTATTTGTTTACTTCAAAACACAGGTTAGAGTGAAAGGAGATTACCCTGCATCACGCCGATTTATTTGTAGGCCAATTACCTTTATGTAAACTATTTTGTAGAGTATGAATAACGGTTAAATTAGTGCATCGAAGTTATATTACTTAACAATGTACCATTATGGAAATGTTTGCAGGGCTTTCATATTTCTTGGGGAAAAAATTTACTTTATTGCTAGCTTCAATACGAAGACGAGATGTAAGGGCCATAGAAAAAGAAAAAGTTCAAATTGTAGTGAAAGTCTTGAAAACAACATAATTTGTATCGTACGTTATATGGTTTCATAAATTTCTGCGTTGGTTTGCACACTGTAGTATAATATATCATTCAAATTGGTTCCGAATATTTTATTGGTACTTATTCTTTACGCGTTTTAATTTTCATATGAAACAAATAATCATTAATATGTTTGAATACCTAAAGTCACATAATCATATAAAATTCGCAGGCCTACGTCGGCGCACACGAATAACAGACGAAACCGCGTGACTGTCAACCCATAGAATTCATTCTGCAATTCTGTGGTTCATTATTTTTTTTTAAATATTTGTGTATTCATTTATCAACGATATAATATTCTCTTCCATAAGGATGACGTATGTTGAGAACTATTTCTTTTATTTAAGATTTTTTTGTAGGCCCTACTTATCTGGGACCATACCTTGGAACTTATCAAATTGTAGCTACAACTGAAAACTCTCATTAAAGAAATAACAAGTGTAGAATTAGAATATACTATTTAATAAATTGAAATTAATTGAATTTACTCCGTGAAGCAGATGCATAGGAAATAGATTGAAAATTATAATTAAAGCTAAACCTCTCACTAAATAGCCGAACCATGACGACAAACATATTCAAATTAAGTTATCAGCTGTTGAAAGTTGGGATTCGAGCTCAGTATTAAAATCAAGTTTTGCTCCTGGCTACCATAAACAAAATATTAAGAGAATGGTGCTCAGCGGTAGAATAAAACTCATAATCCAGACCTCTGGTTCTGTTTGGTCCTCACAAACTTAGGCATTTACTGACCTCTTTAACATTTTGAAAATTTGTAGGTTCGAAGGTGAATGAATTAGACATATGCACAAAAAAACATATCAACTTTGGTGACCCGTTGAATAGAATTATACACGGAAAGTTACAGACATAACTACGTGTTTCATCCCTCGACGCCTTGAGGTTCACCAAAAATCAAATGCTAAGCCTATAAATTACGTAGTTGCCTCTTCTCAAAACAGCAGAACTTAACTACATATCGTTTAAAGAACCTAGACGCTTCCCTAGGCGTCACTAAACTTAGGAAGACGGCAGACAAAGCTTCCTCGTAACATCAAAATCTGCCGTACGTCCATCTTCTAGGTTTGTTGAAGGCATAGAAAAAATAATGTGTTACTAGATTGGTATCTCCTATGTTAACATCTTTGACCGAGTACGCCTAGCGATTGTGGCGCCTTGCGACTGGTCATGAACTAATGGTAGCCAAAGATTATATACCTGACAGAAAGATGAGCAACTCGATGATTTTTTTTCGTGCTAGTAGTTGCACCTAGCGCTCCCAGTGGTCACTCGTGGAACTAACGAAAAAACTACGCGATGCTAGCGCTCCACATGGCGTCTCCATAAATTAATGGCGGGAATTTTAAATTCATTAATATTCCATGAAAAACAAAGCTATGTTAAAAAATGCACATTTTAATGTCATGGGGTCTATTTATATGCTATTTGATAGGTTTTAATTTGTAAATCCCGATAGAGAGTACATATCACAAAACTGTTACATAGGAATGTTGGAAATTTTTTGTACTACGATACCTTTTTTTTAACATAAGTTTGAATGATTCTGGCTAACTATCGACAATAAGAAAATAATGTTTAGCCAAATCTATTGAAACTTATGCACTGAAAAAACTTGCAATCACAGTACAAACAATTTTCAACATTTATATCTAACAAATATGTAGCAGCTCCCTTGCAGGGTTTATAAAATAAACTCTTTAAAACAGCATAAATAGGAACCCATAGCCGTAAGTAAATTGCTGCTGAAGTTCATATTGTAGATACAGTTATACATATCAAGGGAAAATCAAATAATTCTGGGTATTTACAATAACATACAGCACACGTTTATGATACAGGTAAAAAAATATATAATACTACTGATGAAAATTAAATCCCTTTATTTCAAATTCTTACAAATCTCTGCTAGAAAAATACATTCATTGCAAAAGCAAAACGAAGAATATAAGTTTCAATTACTTGGTAGTAATATTCTATATAAAATATTTATAAACTAACCGAAACATTTATTTCACAAATGAAAAATATTTAGAAAACAAATATTAATAATACTTCAAAAAAATAGGTGTGTGTGTGTGTGTATATATATATATATATATATATATATATATATATATATATATATATATATATATATATATATATATATATATGTGTGTGTGTATAGAGAGAGAGAGAGAGAGAGTTGTTTAAGTTATGTTAAGAATTATTGCTACACAATATTCCATACAGTAGTACATTTCCATTCACTTGCTCCAATAAACTAGGTATTGTACTTTAAACTCTTAATTCTCATGTTACATCTAAACTTTGGCGTCTATAAAGAAGCCACATACAAATAACAATATTTCATGTAAATCACACATTCATTAAAGTGGTAGCTCTTGACATCTGAGACATGCTACATAAAAATATAGTATTCAATTGCAGTACCTTGGCTGGCATACGTTAGTTAGCTTGATAAAAACATTGAACAGTAACACATGAAACTATTGCTTACTAAAATGTCATATGCTTATGTTTACATCCACGCAGTAATGTTAAGATAACGCAGTAATTCACTGCTATAAGATTATTGTAATAACGTTTATACAAGTACTTATTGAATCAGTACTTATAGGTGGGAGAACACAAAAAACAAATGGAAACACATTTTTAGCGCGATTGTGACGTTTTGCTGACTAGGCCAGCATCCTCGGGCTGCGAGTGATTGCACACTGCAGCATGGTAGATGGTAAGCGATGGTTGGTAACTAGTACACCTAGTGGCCGAGGGACGAACTAGGGTGTGGTGGGAAATTTTAAAGTTATTGTTTGTTAAGGACAGATGGTTGTATGGATTTTGTGATATACTGATTAGCTAGTTCCCAGCGCCTACACGATTGTCTGAAGTTCGAGAGGTTCGCAACATTCCGGTGTTGTTTGTAAGAGGCATCAAAAGAGAGTTTGTGGGAGACCGCATGTGCAGCAACTGGTTTATCCTGCAGGTTTAGGCTGGAACTGGCTATTGCTTGTGTTTACTGGCCCTGTGGCCATTCATCCTCCTTCCTAGTGTATTTGTGGTGATGCCAATGTATACAGCATCCCACCGTGCACTGTAGTTTGGTAGATATGTTTTTGTCCCCAGACGTAATTGACTTGCATTTGGTCAAAAAACCGTATTTACCAACTACAGTGCACACGGGTACGATGATGAATACATTGACCTCAATTCAAACATATTAAGACAGGCAACAGGGCCGATACCAAACAAGCAATAGCCAGTTCCAGTGTAAACCTTTAATATAAACCAGCTGCTGCATGTACAGCCTCTCACAAACTATCTATTCAACACCATAGTGAAGAAATGAGGCACTGGGATTAGCCCATCAGTATATCACAAAATCCACACAACCACCAGGCTTTAAAATACAATAACTTAAAAATTTCCCACCACACCTTAGTTCGTCCCTCGGACACTAATTCACTCCTTTTCCAATACACGTTAACAGTCACTGTCTTTGTTTCAGCGTGTTATTAGGTCATGTGCTGGAAATGCAAACCAAGCCAGCTGAGGTTTGCTCAAAAACTTTTAAAAGAAAACAATGTTCAAAGAGTGTTATCTCATAAGGGAAAATATTGTTAAAAAACATGTAGACACAGATGTACAAGTACTTACAGAATCAGTACTTGCAGGACAACAGTCATCCTCAACAAGACAGACTATGTCACAGAAGCCGAGGAACAACTACCTGACCCACCTATCGACTCCTCCAAGTAGGAAAACCTCCATATTCTGCAAACAGATAGGGTCTAAACCAATTCCTAACCACCTCAAGGCCTCTCACTTAAATCCGTCAAACTGCTGACTCCAGGAACATCAGCCACACCTACTCTATACCTACTTCCAAAGATCCACTTTTGAATTTTTTTTCATAGATAAATATACAACGTACTAGTAGAAATTTTATTTCTACAAACATGCTGCAAACATTATCATGCACCAGCTATATAGGGTTCTTAACAAATATACTGACAGAAATGTTCTGTACTGAAAGTTTAATAAATAAGATACAGGCTCTCTATAGTCAACAGTTTTAATCATCCCATACCTCAATACCAGCATTACACCTGCAAAAGTTAGTTATGCCTTTTGTGTCAAGCTATATGTTGTGCTCAGTAAATGATTTCGGGACTAAATTATCTTTATAAATGCACTGGTCGTATTATTTATTTAATTCTGTGGAATATTATTTAACAATTTTGCATAAAAATACAACATTCAAATAGAGGCAAAATTGGTAGGTAGGGGCTTAAATACTGTGATAAGTTTTACAAATTAAGGCAGGTCCAAAAGTACGTAACTGGCTGTTCTAAAAGAACCATTTTCGACATTATAAAAAAATTGCAACATTGCATCTTAACTACACCTGCTGCAGTTTAACTGAATAGGATAGGCGAAGAAACATAATTTAGGTAAATAAATTTAAGGCCAAGAGCTGACATTTCTACTAATTTTTATGTAATTATTTTAAAAGCGTAAATTAGAAGATATATCACAAACATGTCTTTAAATTATCTTAAAAACCGGTTTTACTGTGTCAATTTTTTAAAAAATTAATATTTAATGATTTCAGGTAGTTAACTGACAAAAATTTCCTTAAAAATGTCTTCAAGTATAAGTTCTTTGTTTTTAAAAATTTTTCATGTATCTTTAAAAAATTTAAGCTATTTCAGGAAGACGTATCTGTAACATGTGCCCTTGTTAGGCATAAAAAATAATAACACGAAAAGTAGTAGAAATGAGTGATTGTAGTCTTACGATAAAATTACAGCAATTTTATATATTATTTTGCTTGCTAGTACTTCTTTCACTTGAAATAAAATTTTAGCAGAAGTTAATAGTGAGAGGAAAAAATCCATATCCTATACAACATTGGTTTCGCATCATCCATTATCATGAACAATACCCCAAGCACATTATTGTCGTAAGACATGCTACTTCTACGGAAGAATTCTAATTCTTGGTGAGCATTGGCAAGAGTTATTAAAATGCAACGGATATTTATTTGTAAAGTGGCTAATACTATTATTCTAATGAAACTGTATCAGTGATTGATTACTTCTTATTGTAACGTAGTGGCGTGCCTACATCATCCTGGTCAGGGCACAAAAAATGTAGTGATATGGCAACAATCCTGGTCACGGCACTAGAAATGTAATGTTGTGGATGATTTGCGACCCTTGCTTAATCACATCCTGGTCACGACATTACAAAATGTAATGCGCCGCCACTTAAGGTCCCCATGCTTGCCATGACCGCCTCCCAAACACTGCCGACAGTACACCACCACTCTGAACATATTCACAGCTAAAAAGCCCAAAACAGAATGGCTGACTAACACAGTCACGCTCCCTTCACCACTACAGCGCCCCTGGCGGCCAACCAACGATCTAAGGAAAAAACGTTACCAAACTAAAACTAAGATAAATATAATGACAAATTACAACCGTTATACACATAAACCATTACTTAAATAAAAATATTGCTTTATAAAACAGAAATACACATTAAATTACAAAATAAAGTCTAATGTTTTTAAATGGCATGTATTTTGATTGGCCAACGCCGTCATGCCAAAAAATGAATTACGTGTTAAAGTGTATAATTATGTTGTTTCCAAAGTGAGATATGGGAAGGCAGAAAAAATCGAACACACTGTTGCGGAATGTCTGCCCTGACGATTCTCTCACACCCAGCTATGATAAGCTGTTACGGATTAAAAACAAAATCCACACCCCTAAAATAACATTAAACAATAAAATAATTCTACTGCGCCCATAATCACATGGCTCCTTAACCAAAAACATGTAAACTGACAATGAACAAACAGACTGGACACAATCATTTCCCTAAAAAATAAAATATCTACAAACAATATTACAGTTACACAAAATGTTGTCAATGATCTCTTGACATCTCGCCAATAATCTTTAATTTTAACTTTACCTCTGCACCATTTCTGCAATCCCTCATTTCACTGTCAGTCTCACCACACTCAGTTCCTTCACCTTCCTCTCGTCAACACTCTGACAATCACTTTCCCCCTCTAGTCCATCCACACCTTTGTACTTTACTGCACCTCTGTGCTACACTTGCACACCCCACTATTCACATTCTCTACTGCACTCTGACTAAACAAATGTCTCACTTGCCAAACAAAATGCCTTTTCCGTTTCCCTTCTTATCCTCCTTGCTCACCAATTGCAAAGTGCAATGTGATTACCTTTAGGCCTACTGTCAAAGTCTTTAGTCAGTAACTCCCCTTCACACTCAGTTCCTAGATTAACTTCACCTTTATCAGCATGATTACAATTTCCAAAGTCTCCAACAATTTCCCCAACCTCAAAATAACAATCAGACATAAATTTACCCTCTAGAATTGTCTGTACCTCTAGCACCGCCTCTACATTTAGGCCTACTTCCTCTACTACTGATTTACAGTCGTAAACTTCTGAAGAACCTTCTCATGGTCAGCTACCTGCACAATCTCACACTTTACCTCTCCATGAAACTCGTCAACTGTACTCTCAAAATTGCTGAATTCTGCACTTAATACCTCAAATTTACTAGCCAACGTCTCTATCTGCGCCTCAATCAGGCCTACAATTATTGCAACTTAATCACCATAAGCCATATTCACCATAAAAAAATTTAAAACAGAAACAGGCTAGTAGAATACACAGATGTAATTGACAATGCCTTAAAAATAACATAAATTATATCCTGAACACAGGAAGTTGAAATTGTGAATATATAAGGCAGCAGACATTATAATTAGTACAAGGGGAAGAGTCAGCTCGTAAGATAGCTGAGAAACAACATGCTCACAGTGACTTAATTAATGGCCTTAAATCACAGCACAAGCTAGCATTGCTAAGACAAAGATTTTAAGCAACCTAGCAACCAGGTGGTGAAACCTAGATGTACAGCAGCCAGGGGGTGAAGCCCAAATGTACAGCAACCAGGTGGTGAAGCCTAGATGTACAGCAGCCAGGTGGTGAAGCCCAGATGTAAAGCAACCAGGCGGTGAAGCCTAGATGTACAGCAACCAGGCGGTGAAGCCCAGATGTACAGCAACCAGGTGGTGAAGCTCAGATGTACAACAACCAGGTGGTGAAGCTCAGATGTACAACAACCAGGCGGTGAAGCCCAAATGTACAGCAACCAGGCGGTGAAGCCCAGATGTACAGCAACCAGGTGGTGAAGCCTAGATGTACAGCAGCCAGGTGGTGAAGCCCAGATGTACAGCAAC
>PNEQ01109031.1:0-26614 GCA_003012365.1 Medauroidea extradentata
CGCAGGTGGTTATCATGGAGTAATACAATCCATGCGGCACCCGACGAGGCCTTTTAGCGCTGCCGCCACTGTATTGTATTTCGCCGCCCTGCCCGACAGCCACGGCGCCGAGGAGTGAGTGGGAAGGGGGTGTCCTAGCTCCGCCACCACAGTATCATACTACACCGCCCAGCCAGACAGTCGCGGCTCGCAACAATATGTTATGACAAGACAAATTACTGTACTTTGAAACCCTGCCAAAATTCCAATGTCCGATAATTTTCAAATTAAAATTAACGGCCAGAGAGAGAGAGAGAGAGAGTAAGTCACTTAAAGTTCATGCCCACTGTTTCGTATTGCAATCTGTATTTATATGGATTTACTAATTACAAGAAATGTGCACTGTTTTTGTTAATTGTTTTGTTATAAAACGATGTGTTTCTCAACGAAGCTGCTACCTAGATGTAATCTGTTTTTAGCCAGAGTGTGAACAGGCCTACTGCTTGAAAGTAGTCTCCGGTATTATTTGAACAGGAACAAGGAATTTGAAGATACTGTAGGCCAGATTATGACATAAATAGTCATGGTATTATAACAAAATTATATATTGGTACTATTTAGTGTGCGCCTTTCATTACGTATCCATACAATACAGACTACTGCTGCGAGTCTTGCCTAGTGGCTTTAAAATATTTAATAAATAACTAATAACACCCCAAAATTTCTCACTCTGTATTTAAAGAGTGACACTGTTTGAGTTTACAATAGCCTTGTTGTGATTAGCCGCTTGAGTACTATGTGATTAAGTTGTTTTACTTGTTTGCATGCAATAATAGCCAAGACAACTTGGCGAAATCTAATGTCTTAAATTGGAATTGTCTATGCACCTTCATGATGTTATTTACGATTGGCAAAATATTAACGTTTATATGCTGACAGAATTACGTTTGAAATGTGGTTTCGCATGAAAATAGAAATTCGCATTAATTCTAGTATGCTTGAAACGGGAGAAAATGGACTGTAGACCTACTTACTTTTTAAATAATGCTGCTTTTAATTGGTTGTTGTAATTACAGTATAAAATCACGCTTATTAACATGTTCGAAATCATTGTCTATTATTCTAATTACGTACCTAAGATATGCCACAATATAACAGTAGCACGAGTCATTTTAGCGTACGTACATCGTGGTACATCACTTAATATGATTAATGAAATATGTATGCAGTAGTCACAAAACTTTTATCAAAGTCTAATAAAATAATTGGTAAGTTATCGATTTCTAGTATATAAGAACAATTTATTAATGATAAGAAATTGTTTGCCTCATGTTGGTATACGCGTTTTCCTACATTTATTTTATGCAAAAGCAACTGTTCCTACCCATGATTCAGCGTGCAAATGCTCATGGGCAAATTGTACATTGCAGGCCATTGTACGTTGTTTTGAGGATGGCCAATAGGAGAATTTACTGTCCTTTTAATACTAACATATTATGTCGTTAGTTCTAAAATAAACTGTAGTACGCTATCTCTTGAATGAAGCACCAATGTTTATGACTGTCGTAGCGATGTTACAGCTAGTGAGGACATGGTTTTTAAGTTCCCTAACTACTTTCACGAGGCTCATCTTGAGTCAACAGAGCAGAACATATTTGTAAAGATTTTGTGTACATCATTGTTTGAGTTTGCTCTTATAATACTTAATAACTATGTCGGACAGTAGCTGACTTGCCATGTGTAACTTGCTTCTTTCGTAAAAAAAACGAGCAGTCATTTTCAAAACGGTAGTTCAGCTGCGACTATTGTTCAGACAGTGAAAATAGAAAAAGTGGATAACTGATGCTTTTATTAGAGTATGTGTAACTTTTAATTTTACTTTTTCCTTGGTGTCATTACCGACATGATTTTCAGATAAGTTGTTGCAGTCTGTTCTGTGTGTACGGAATGTGTGTAAATGATTATTTCACAATGTTTTGCTCTCTCTGACATACATTTCTATGCATAACGTAATCGTTTATGTTTGCACTACAAGCCCTTACATTATATAACAATAATTCTGACACGTTCTGTACACAAGCACCACGTTGGACAAGTACATGATCATGTATATAGTTATATGCACGGGAGGAATACAACAGACTAAACATGAAAGGGTGCAAGAGTGCCTACTTTGTCATGTATGGCATATTCGCACGCGATATCTACGCCGGGTGAAGTATTGCTTGGTGTGCGAACTGTGGGCGTGTTGTTACGCTCGTGTTGAGCTCAGGATAACCAAGGTTCATACTACTACAGGTTAGAATGAAATGTGTTTTCTTATGGAAGAGATTGGTGCAGAGAACATTTCTGCCGTTAGTTTCGCTGACATCGCTAAAGAACCAGAAAAATACGAAGCCGTTGTAAAATTAAATTTAAATTGGCTTGGAAATGACAGAAGTAATTTAACTTAATTTTAAGGTAAAATGAAAGCAGTTTCGAGTTTTAAATTCTCAACTTAACCAAACTTAAAATTCAGGAAAGCTCTGTGATTGGTCAGTTTGCAGCCCTTATCGATACCAGCGCCCAAGTGGCAGAAATTTTCCCTCAGCAAAACTTTTAACATTGATATTTCTAACCTGTGGTAGAATTAACCTTGGTGTAACTGTTCAGTCCGCTAATCACCCAGACGTGGAGAAGGACGTCAAGAGGCAAGCATTACCACTCTCTTAACTTCCCCTCCTATGACGTTTCCTTTAGGAAATGGAATTGACCTGAGAGCACGAGATAGTGTTTTGTCTATAAAGGCATGTCGTTGTTGTGGTATTCCCTCGTAGAAACGTTTAACTAGCTCACTGTTTTGTAACTATATTGCCAATACCTGTCATCATGTGAGCTAGGAGTTTAAACCAGCCAACCGTCTTTTATGGAAATCTCCGCCTTAAGACGTGTAACAGTTCGAAACATCCAATCAGTGACCATGAAGCAGAGCTGCAGTTGTGATCAGAAGACACCGAAACAAAACCAAACTGGCGCGGAGATCTTTTCACCAAAATACCGATCCATAACCATAAACACACATAGTAGAAACTAGCAAGAATATTTGCACAGCAGTTTGTTTTATTGCATTCGTATGATCTTTTTTCTGTACTTAATGTTACGAAGATATTGGACAAGTCATAAATTACATAAGATAAATTTATACAATTATATACAATGAAAACATTTAACTATCTTCATTATTCTTGAACAAGTGTTTAGTCACCTTTGGTTGGACCACGTCGTCATTAATATGAAACAAAAAAGAAAAGCTAGAAAGACACGGCATATGCGCAGCATACGTCATGTAACGGCCTGCATCTTGTAGGATAGTTATGTGGTTGTTCAAAGACAAATCACACATATTCAGTAGCGGCGTACCAGAAATGATAATTGACCCAGTCAGATGAAGACACTCCAATAAAGAATGAAGCACGCCAGATATAGACATGTTATATATAGAGATGATGTTTTATCGTGGGAAAACTTGGCTGTTTGCTGGGTTTCAACTCACGTTCAGCTTATGAAAAGTTTCATTTGTACGTAAAGCTGTTGCCCTATTTGACTAAGCAATAAGAATCTCGTTACTGTAATATTTGATGCCTATTATTGGGCTGTAGACAGCTAACCCAATCATACATGTCGCACGAATCACAGTGTTTTCAAGGGTATGTTGGCACCAATTTCGCGATATGCCATCATCTCCGGTTATATTGAACCCTAGAAAACACTCAAAATTTCCAGGAATAAAGCAATGTCATGAGAAAATCTCGCAAGGATTGGAGACTGCTTTACGGATGAGGCCGGGGTATTTCCAGTGTTCTCCTCCAGGGTAGTTGAAAGGGAAACAAGAAAAAAAAAAAAAAAAAAACCAGCTGCCCGTTCTCTCCAGCTGATTGCAATGGCGGCATAGACACCTCATCGTGGCAGCAGGTTGGCAGCGTGAGCGGTGGCTGGAGGGAGGGCGGGAAAAATGGGCGTGGCGAGAGATGTGCCGGGGGGACGAAGAAGACAAACGACTGTCGGCTGGCGCTGATGAGTGGCGGTGGTCCCAAGAAACAGGCTATTACCAGCCCTGGCCCGGGTTGCGATTGATGTAGCTAATATACCGGCACTGTTGTTGCGGCTTTCAACCCTCCTTCCACCCTGGTCCACCGAGCACAACCCCTTCACCGAGCTGACAGCGGTGGCATTGATCCTGATTCGCCAGCCTTCTGCCCGGTGAACTGTTGCCAACCCTGTACGAAGCTTTGATGCTTCAGCAAGAGCAGAGACTAGGCGAGGAGAACACTTTTAACACCACGTATGTCCGCGTTATCTAGTTGTAGAGGGTTGTGAACAACCTCACATATTATATTACCAAATAAAACGAATTATAACTGTTTAAATTTGACTTCTAATTATTTTATTGAATATAGGTTTGTACGTGCGTGTAACATACCTAGTGAGTGAGTGAGAGATTTTGGTCAGCGTTTAACATCGAGGTCTTTTAGCGCTGGTGAGGGGTGACATGATGTGAGTATTGAACAGCACCGGAATGAAAGGGCGGGTGAAACGGGAGATCCCAGAGGAAACCCGCCCACCAACGGCATCGTCCGGCACGATTCCAACATGCGAAAATCCGGGGGTCAACCGTGCCGGGAATCGAACTCGGATCGCCTTGGTGCGAAGCGAATGGTCTGACCATTTTTTTTAATGTTAGGCTCTTTGGCGAGGTCTCAACATCGCCAACGAGCCAAACATCCCCCCTTTACAGCGTTATTATTTGACAATTCCCCAGATGTGAAAGTTTTTATTGACTCTTACAATTGAAATGACGCAAACGGACAAACACAAATTTTACACTCAGCCAGACCTGGGACTCGAATCCAGAACCCCTCGTACCAAAGTCGGACGCTCAACCAACTGAGCTACGGGGGGTCGGCTCCTTTCGGCCACCGCGGCCCAATTAGTTTATTTGGAAAGGGAGTTTTAATTCATAAACGGATTTCGGGACACGTCTGGTTTTGAATGCTCTCTCCTCAGGTAACGTTCCACCAGTGTTGCCTAAATTGAATACATGAACCAAACAAAACTATGGCTGGGAACTGGGTGATTTTTGGATAATTTTAATGTGGTCAACCGGATCGACGTATTTTACGCATTTGTGGTCGAACATATCGTTAATACTAAGGTCTGCCTTGTGTTCTTTGAACGATTCCTGGAACGGGTTAGTTTTATAAACTGAACCGTTTTATGGACATACGGATATACGCCATTGCGAGTGACTGCTGCCATGTTGCGGAAAAGAAGTCCACTGCTAAATAAACCGTTTTAAATTTTGTCAATATATATCATACGTTCAAAATTCCGGAAAGGCATAAAGTCGTAACTACCAGAAAGACGACACAAAAAAAAAAAGAACAATAATATTAATAATAATAAATTAATTTTAAAGTAATTGTTAATCCCCGATCATAAAGGAGATGTGTCAAAAGTTTCATGGCTATGTGTGTATTTGTTTGTGAATTCATAGCTCCCAAACGGATGGACCAATTTCAACACTTTTTTTTCTTTTTAGTTGAAAACTAGTTTTATCGGAATGGTTCTTAACTGCATTCGATGAAAATCTGCCTGGCTCTTTTCCGAGGTGGTGTGAGAATTTCATAGACATAATTATAGTTGTTTCCCTCTATTCTTCTTGCTTGCGCGACATATAAGTCTTTTTTACTTGCTGTATACACTGCCTTTTCTTCGGTATTTTTTATTCATCAGTCGACTTGAATATTAGTATAGGCTGTTCATTTTAAACTGAGCACTCAGCAACATAAAAAATAACCAAAAACCGTATTTTATGTAGGAGACAAAAGTGACACGTTTTCAGAGTGGTGAAACGTTTACATTGCTTTTTAGTTTTATGATAGTTTTCATATTAGAAAATTTAAAGACAAACGCAAAATGACAGAAAGAAAAACGTAAGCAGTGCTCACTTTATACTGAACAGGCTATACATGTCTGTAATGCCGATGGTCCTGCAATTATGTGCTAACCTGGACCTGATGCTGCACACGAACGCCTAGTAAAGTTTGCGTCATTTTCAGACAACAGATTAGTCTTCAATCTGTTGTTCTCTAGCTCTACATCTTCCACTGGCCTTGCAGTGTCATGAATTGCAGTGGGGAACACTTTAAGCAAATATTGTATAGTTCTCCGGTAAAGTGACCTATCACATGTGAATCTGACAAATACGTCACATAAAGACTGGTGAGGAATGAAAGCATAGATTGTGTTCTAGTATGTACAAAAGGGCGCCCATCTTATCAATTGTAAAAAAAGGGTGGTGGGGCAAGATCATAATATATGTTTATGTCAACAGGAACGGATATAGTCTGTGTATAAATTTGTAGCTACTGGCATATTTCGACACATGAAACCAAATTGATTACGAAACTTATGAAACTGCTTTACGTTTCATAAAAATAAAAAACTGAACACATCGTGGAACTATTGTTGGGGGGGGGGGCTCAGACCCAGCCCTGCCCCCACTCCCTTACGGGCGCCATTGTATGTACAGATGAGTGAAGTCTATCTAGTCTACCAACAAACAAAAAGGCGGATTTATCACGTCTATAGTAGTTCAGTATTGTTGTTCTTCGCAACCAAGTGTTTAGCACGTGTTGTAATTATATAAAAATATAGAATAATAACTTAACAATACATACACAAGTTTCAAAAGTTTAGAATTTTATATTGTTAATATTGTTAGTCATAAAACTTTAATTCATATTGTGTTGTTTATTTATTTTTAAGTTCTAAATGTTGTGTACTAAAGTATTATTTAATTTACTGATATTAATGAGGGTGTAGTAAACTATTAGTAGGTTTCATACGCCAACAAATACTTCAACCCATTTCAAACTGTTTATAATTTTATATTTACAATAATGGTAAAAGTATTCAACTTTAAAAAGTTACCAATAACACTCAAATTTTAAATTAAAAAAATCCGCTGACACATAAAATTATTCTTTAAACAGTTCACTTAAATGCGTCGGGGGATAGGTAGGTAAACTTGCTAGGCAGTTGGAAAGTAAAACGGAATTTAAAAAAAAATAGTAAGATCAAATTCACAAAATTATGATTTTATATCAAGCCAAAAACTGCATTTAAATTTAAACTGAATTTTTTTTTTTAGATCTTACCTTTTGGAATCGTCATATTGTTGCAGTTACTTTTCCTGTATCAAGTTTCCTAATTTTAAACTACTTATTTTGTATACTTAGCTGTCCCCTGACACGTTTAAGGGCCAATAGTAATTTGAAATCATTATTTTTACTATTAAAAGAATCGTTTAATGCGTCAGTTCTTTTTTAAATTTCAAACGTGTTTTTTGCCTGTTTTCGTGATGTCTGTCTGGGTAAGACTGTAGTCGTTTCCGGAATTCTATGTATAGGTTTATTGACGACAGGCAATACTGTTTTTTTTGTTTCATTGTGATTTTTTCCCTCAACTCGGCAATATTGCTCGCTTTAGCATATGTCCACAAAAACAGTTTGTTTTATAAGATATATCTTAGTCTAGTGGAATGTTGCGCCTGTTGATGTTGTAGCAAATATTTAAACAAGGTTTACATATCTATACCTAAGCGCTCTACCACAACTATGAGTTTCCCTGATCAGTGTATATGTTGGTCATACTGACGAATTGCAGATAAGGTATTGTCGTGAACAGGGGGTGGCCGTGCCGCATACTGCCCGGCAAACAATTGAAGTCAGTGTATTTGTGCCCTTGTTGCTTGAACGTTTATACACGTCGCGTCGTCACCGTAGCCCATAAACATTGTTCCCGCCATAAGAGCCAATGTGTTTTACTCGAAGTTCGAAGAACAATAGAGTAAAAATTGTTTATCGGATAGCAGATGTGCCGTGTTTATCTCAGTCTACGTTGATTGGAGAACAGCATTTTGAAATAAAATTAAAAATCAACAACGCGATTGCGTTCTGAAACACATTTCTGTGAGTTCCAACACCGCCTATTGTTTGCGCATGGAAAATATTGTTGAACTAACTTAATACATATATGCTAGTTTATGCTATTTATTTAACATTTTGTGTGCAAATTTGTTTGTTTTATTGCTATTAGTAAGCAGTTACACATCGTCAGTGACGTACATTTGTGTAAATAATGTGGCTGTATTTTCAGGTTAGTTCGCTATATTTATCTACATAAACATATTGTTTAACCACATAATTTACACTACCAAAATAAAATATGGCCTTTTTACTCGTGAAATGAAACAGTAGCAGATGTATTTCACGTACCTGATCGCTATTTACACCAGAATTCAACGCACTTAACCGTTTTCATTCAGATTTGTCCATTCTACAGTATCAACACCATACGAGGCGCTTACGAAAACCTTACTCGATCTACTCGATGCTGTGTGTTGGTCGACAATAACGCATTGTTCGCGCAAAACTGGCATATGTACGTCGCATTCAAGGAAGTCCCAACCATTGGCATAACTAAGGGGGAGGGGGGCACTAGGGCATGCCCCCCTCAAATAAATAACCAACCAAGGTCTTAAAAATTACAATTAATTTAATATTGAATAATCAGTGATACTGTAACCAGTAGAATATTCAATGTTTGGCAATTAAAACTGCTAAAATAGCACTATTTTGCACCTTGAAATCCGAAATGTTCCCGGGGGAGGACCCCTGGACCCCCCGCTTGAAGATGTGGTGGGTGATCCTTTATAATATTCGCAGGATAGCCATCTTTCCCCGTCTGAAATTCATAAATTCTGACTACGTTAATTGAATACAGGTAGGTGTAGCTTGAGTATAACAGGATTCACGGAATTGTGGCCTCCCCAAATGTCCATTCTAGTTGCGCCTATGGTCCCAACATGCCATTTTCTGTATACTTCTACCTCCATGGACTTGAAGCGCTACTATAAGGATACGTGCTTGCAGTGTTGCCACATTGAAGGCCGAGCTCTTTTACTGGAGACGTATATGGCTGTCACCATATCTGCATACATCTTTACTGTGCTTCAACGAACTGCAGAGCCAATAAGGCGCGCTACCAGTGTTGCCACCATGAAAGCTGATGTAATCCACTATAGACCACGGTCGTAGAAGAACAGGTCTGGACACTCGCCTATCTAACAATGTATTTTGCTTGACCCCCTTGTTGTTTGGCTGCAGTTCGTCAAGTTACCGAGAATATTGTGTTCCATTGGCGCTGCAGTTACGGCGGTTGGACTCAAACTCCGCCCACTTTTTTCCATTGTTAAATTTATAAAGTAAATAAAGATTGCTGGAGCCTTGTTTTAAATTTGTGAGCGAAGGAAGTATTTCGTAAATTGATAAAAAAATACGTTTTGATAAATTGTTTATCTTTGTGGAAAGTAAGTGGGCGGAGTTTGAGTCCGACCGCCCTAACTGCAGCGCCAATAAAACACAATATTCACGGTAACTTGACAAACTACAGCCAAACAACAAGGGGGTCAAGTTTCCAGGCGAGTGTCCAGACCTGTTCTTCTACGGCCGTGCTAAGACGTAGGCTATATGGCCGTTACGAACTCTGCATAAAGCTTTTCTGTGCTTCTTAGAACTACAGATCCAATATGGCGCACTACCAGTATTGCCACAATGAGTAAATGGAGCTCACTTAATTATGGTTAGGAACAGTAAAATATCTCGAAGTATTTTTAAGGAGTTGCATACGTGGTTGTTTAACATTGCCGCAGTGGATAAGAAATACAATGGTTTTGCGTAACATATACGCATGTTCCCAATGCTCTCTTCTACTAAAAGAGAACACATTTCCGAAGAGAGTTGTCGGGTACTGACGTATTATTACACGTATTTAAAAACACTCTTTCTGAGCTCTTTAACATCACTACGAAGCAGCTTTTTTTCCCTCAGTTACTTCTCGCATTTTAGTATCAAAATGAAACGAACTGCCTAACGCCCTAGAACGAAATTTGCTGACAATATTTCAACAATCAAATAAGGTGACTACTTAATTTCCCACAGTTCAAGTGGGGTACTTACTTTTCAATCAAAAACATTTAACCATATCATTACTTTAGGCGGTTGGGGTAAGAAGTAATTGCTAGAAACGCTTCTTGTAATCTGTAATAATATTAAAATTCAACGAAAATATTATGTTCCTAAAAATAGTTTTTTTTAAACTTTGTAAGCAATGTGTGGTTGATGTGACGCATAACTTGTGACATTTTATGGCGTCATGATATTGATTATGGGGCGAGAGATTACGCCAAGGGAATATGTTACATTTATATGTTGTTAAAATAAGGCAAAACTGTTTTACACGAATGTTTTTTTTATAAATTGCCTTTTAAATTACAGGAAATTTAAATAAGCGTTTCCATCGTTAACTAAGGTAACATGGGACCACGGTAAGACCAGTCCGTTCGCCTCCCACCAAGGCGATCCGGGTTCGATTCCCGGCGGGGTCGGTCCCGTACACCTTTTTTTCTAAATAGTTTTTAAAGGGAACATAGTTTCAGTAATGCCACCATGAACACAGACCTAAAAATTATGTTTCTTTAAATTTGAAATTAATTAAATTCTTGGTATTAAGCAACGAACTTATGAACAGTGTTTTAAATAATGCAAGAACAAGCCATTTTTGGTCGTATTTAAGTAAATGTATTTTCTAAGTCATATTTAACTGTAGGATTACTCTGACTTCATTCACTGTTCGCTGTAACAAAAACTTTCAGAATAAGAATGTAAGTATTTAACCCATAATCAGTACGGTATATTTACTAATCTCATCTTGTAAATATAACCGCATATCAGCTTTGTTACTAAGCAAGTCTGGTAAAGTCAGTATAAATTTGCCTTTTTCCTAAAAAAATATATAGGAACGATATCATTGATTTGATGTATTGGATACAATTTTACCATACCTACTTATTCATCGGCATGGTAAGTTTAAAAATAATTTTTTACTTAGTAGTGCAACACGTATTTGAGTTACTTCACATTAAAATGCTATCACAACACACAATTAACTATCTCCATCTCGACTCATTCTATTAAGTAGTCATTTGAAATGAATTGTAAGCATAAGACAAAATAATGAGGACGTTATTGGAAACACCAAGTTGCACCGTAAAAATTTTCTCCGTCGATTTATGGAATTTCCGGTAAAAATTTCTCCGGATACCTACGTAAATTCACGGAAACTTATTTTCTAATCCAACAGAAATTTACGGAACTGAGCCATTCTTACATGGCTATAATGCTACAATTTAATTTATACAGATCTACAGGTCTACCGGTGATGATATTAAATTATATCCGAATATTTACGGCTCTATAACCCATAAATTTATGATTTTTCCGTGCAAGTGTCCACAGACTTATGGACATATTACGTATGAATCTGTAGTGTATATTTACTGCAGATATTTACGTATGTTATTTTTACGGACACTATTTCCGTTTATTAACGATACATTTCCGTTGAAATTTATAACGATGTACATGAGAGTATTTCACGTGGTACCGAATGCCTGTATAATTTTGTAGTATGTTACTAAGGAGTACTAAACAACAGTTGCTTAAAATCTCACAAACATTAGGTGTCAGTGTTAAAAATTATTTCCGTCGTTTTACGGAGAAGTGCTGGTGAAAAATTCTCCAGAAGTGTCCGTTAATTTACGGAAGTCAACTAGTTCCACTTATGGAAACTCGCATATTTATGTGACTTCTATAGTATGCAGGTACAATAATGCATATATTATTTTTTAGTTTGTTCCTACAGTTTTACACAAGTTTAATTAATGAAACAAAATTATGTATAACTGTGTTAAAAAATAATGTTTCCTTTAATTTAACAGACATTTGCGTAAAGTTATCCTCAAATTCACGGCCATGTTTAACAGTGTATCAGGGCAACAAGTTCGTAGCTCGGTATTGCCCCTGAGTGAGCATTGCCCTGTAAATAAGTATAGTAATGAAGCCTGAGCTGGATTCCTTTCATCCTTCTTCCTCGCAAGATGGCGGCGCATATGCGAGCAAGTCCTCCATCTGCGCGTATTGTGAGCGACACGGCCGATCCTTCAACGTCCCGACTGAGCGATACGAAAGGGTCACGCCGAGATTAATCCCGTCCATAAATCCAACTCTGCTTCCGAGCTCGCTCTAGTTTCGTGATCGCCGGGTTGCGTAAACTTTCTCCGTAAGACGTTCAATCAGAATGGGAACTTCCCGCAAAGTTAGATGAATTCGGGCTCCTGCTGTCTTTCGTAATTTGACCGTTAACAAAGCGTGTGTTGCAGCACAAGTTGAAACACGGCCTAGCTTACATGCTTCTATAAAATACTGTTGAGGATTTATCTTAAATAATTGTTTAATGTATGTGCCTGTACTAATATAATATACGTATGTGTGTGCATTACCATACATAAATAAATACAGTATACGAGCAGCCGAGTTCCAAAACTCTCCGTGTCCATCGCCAAGGAAAAATGAGTTATGAACAGTTTTGTGTAGCTTTTAAACGTGCGCTAAAGTTGACGTGATGATAGTTTACAAAACTCGCCTTATTAAATAACATACATATTTTGGAAAAACGGTTTTGGCCATGTCACAAATGGGCTCGCAAATCAGTTTTTCGCGATTTGCTCAGTTTTACTGAAAGTGGACAAGGGGAGTTTCGGAACTGGCCTACTCATATACTCACATAGGATGTTTCCTAACTTAAGTTACAAACTTTGGGAGGTGATTACTTAAAGATCCAACATTACGAAAATGCCAATTGACTTATGCCCACTAAGTTCTGCAAATGAAAAATAGAAAAGTAGATTTAATTAAATGCTTTGAAAACAAATTTGTTCATTATAATTCTCTGGTTACTAAGCAATGTAATTCTGATGTTCACAACTGCATTACGATTTCGATAAACATCTGAAACCATTCAGAAAAGTGTCTGGGTTAGTGCTCCTTTAATACTTAATAAAACCTAAATGCGGCAAGACGTTAGCAATTATGGTAAAGTGATGCTCACTAATACTTTGTTAAAAATTTTCTATCAAAATATTTGCGAGAAAACCCCATGTTGAATGTGTAAGGTGCGTCGATGGCTGGCCAGACAGTTAGGCGATACGTGTGACCTTACATTGCAACTTGCTTCAGTCGTACTTAATGAAGAGTAACATTACGTAACAATAGGAAAGCTGTGTGTTATTTTATTTAATGAAATCTTACTCAAGCCGAACTCCGGGTAGGTCAGAAGTAGATTTCACCAAAAGTTTTTAAGTGTTTCAGTAATTTTTGTATTTGTACGAGGCGTGATATGTTGCAGACATGCATTATGACTATTTTTACAGTAAATACATTTTTTTTAGCTTTCGTAGAGTATGTATAATGACTTGGGAGAGTCCACATCTGCCTAAAATGGATAAAAACACGAAAATAACAATTGACGTACACAAATAAAATAAATAATTTAGTTGAAGTCAGTGACACAGGCTATGTCAAGATAGATGTAATAATTCAGTGCGGTTCTCGTACGTATCTTAAAGAAACCCATGAAGCTGGTCTTCAGTAATAAATCAGCTGGCTTTATTTTCTTCTACAAAGCGGTTTTATGCATATTTGTACATCGACATGGCATTGAAAGCTGAAATAAAATTTCACTACAGCAAAAATAGTCAGAGTGAACGTTTACAAAATAACCGTATTTCATACAAAA
This sequence comes from Medauroidea extradentata, assembly GCA_003012365.1. Taxonomy (NCBI): domain Eukaryota; kingdom Metazoa; phylum Arthropoda; class Insecta; order Phasmatodea; family Phasmatidae; genus Medauroidea; species Medauroidea extradentata. Next base: position 13,717 of record PNEQ01109031.1, read on the forward strand.
ATAAAAATTATTAAAACTTTTAAAAAATTTTGGTGAACCTCCACTTAAAAAGATATTTTTATACGTAAGTGAACCGGGATTTAGCAATTTTTTTTCCCTAAGGAATCATTCTTCAGTCTGTAAAATTATCAAAAGAAAAGTTTGTGTGTGATATATCAAGGCAAAAACTAGTTCAAACAAAACTGCCAAACCAATTTTTGATATCTGCTCTCGTTTCAGCTTAAAATTAACTATCGCAAGAACATACTGTAAAAAAAACTTCCTAAAATGTTTAGGAAGTTATTTCCCCAGACGAAGTACGGGACAGTTACTATACTCCCGTCTTGTAAATATGCAAACTTTTACCAATGTCACAATACAAGTCTGGTAACTTCAGTATACATTTGACTGTTTTATTATAAAAAGGTTTAGGAGTGCTACCATGGATGTCTGGGAAACTATTCTACCATACCTACTTTCTTAGCGCTCCTATACGCACGTCTGGTAAATATACAAACTATTTTTTAGAGTGGCAGTGTAAAACAGAGAGAATGGCCTTAATTCTTATGAAAAAGTTTTCTTATTTAATAAAGACGTTTTACTAAAAATAATATCTGACAAACTAACAACTGAACCAAACGTCATTATTATTACATAATGTTTTAAGTGGCCAGTTAAATATAAATAGTGATCTGTGAATGAGTTTGCAATAGTGGTGTATTAAAAACCAAAGTGTTTTTTTGTAAGTACGGAATTGTCAGCAAATTGAATCAGTCACAGAAAATTCACTGTTACGTAAAAGGGTACGAGAAAATATGCAGAAAGAAAAAAAAAACACCGAAGAACCATACCAAGGAAGCGAAAAATAGCTATATTAAACACAAATACAAATAATTTCCCAACAGGAATACAGTCAATATTTGAAACCATAAAAAAAAAAATTCATACAGGCAAGGACCACACAAGGTGCATGATGGCTACAAGGAAGGACAAATACAACGATGACAACACACGTGAACAGTGACATAAATGTTTGTAGACAAGACAACACAACTAATTTATCACAGGCTATGATAGCAGACTCTGTTCAACAACTATATAAGTTGCATTATGGTAACTGGAACCTGTTCCCGTCTTGGTGCACACGAACCATCTGAGCAACTCTAGGAGCAATAATTTGTGTCAAGATACTTCAAAATTAAGACCTCGCTCTTTAGATTTGCAATGGTTTCGAAAATATTTTTTTAACGCAAATTAATACATATATCAAAAATTCATTCATACAGTTTTAACACTTACATATCATTGTTTGTATCTAAATTTTTCTGTTGCAATACACCAAACGGATTTTTAGATTTTTGCCCCTGAAATACCAATTTTTTGTTGTCAAAATAAGCCAAAATGAAGCAAAATAATTTTTTTTCCAGCAAACGGATGATGTTTTTTTAAACGCTCTGGCAATATTGTGTAATACACCGTCTCAAATATTTTTCAAAGCATTCGGTTAGAAATATTTGAGTTATTTGCATCGTAAACACCTATTCAAACGCTTATTGGTCCTTACGTGAAACAAATGAATCACTTTATTTACTACTAAACAATATGTTTTTACTAGGACTGCTGTAATATAAAAATGTTCTTTTGGACTGATATGTATGTGACGAAACATACACATTATTTTTGTTACGAGAGTGCGTTTTGGTTCACTGACGCAAAGAGAAGCCTGGTATGCTACTACAGAGGGTTTTATTGATCTACAAAGATTGAACTATTCAATAAAATGAGCATATTGCAATCATTATAATACGCAACGTTCGATAAAAATACGTCAACAAAAAAAGTATAAAAATTTTTGTCAAGGGAAAGAGATGAGTTGTTTAAAGAAACTAAGGCAAGAGATGAATTATCGTGGATTTCAACGTACGGTCAACTTATCGAAGCTTACTGGCTTTCGCCTGCATTTGATGCTGTTGCCTATTTTTAAAATCGAGTCAATGAAAATCTCGTTATTGTAATATTTGACTCCTATAATTGATCTGTAGACAGCTTCGTTGTGTTGTACACATTTATCATCCAATTACTCATACTGCAAGAAACTTCAGTGTTTACAAGGGTACCTTAGCACAAAAAAATTTCGTGATTTACAATCATCTCTAACTAAGAGTTAATTTTATTACACGAATTTTTTTGACGGCGCGAGTAAAGCAACGGTGTTTTCACGCTATCAGTTTAACGAAATCCCTTTTCTTCGCAGCAAAAAGTGTTAACTGGCCTATTCATCGCCTCTTGCTGGCTTCATACGTGGCCTGGGGGTTAGCGTGTAAATCAGGTGGTGCTGGGCTGTGTGTGTGGGGTAGGGGTGAGTGAGTGTAGGGTTGGGTTGGAGGGGTGGTTGGTTCGTGCCGGGACTGCCTAACCCGCAGGGGAACAATAGCTATCCGCCCTATAATTGCCCTTTCCGCGCGCGCGAACGAGTAGCGAGGTTACAATGCTGTGTTCCCGTATTCGCGTGAGCGCTCACGCCTGCCCGCGTGAGCGTGTGTGTAAAAATAATGTCGGCGGTGGAAAATATGGTGGAGGGGGAAGAGGAGGGGTTGTGAATGTAACATAATGGAGGGTTGACACTGAGGTATGTCCCTTGCACCGAGGGAATTATTGCCATTTATTCCGTCGGCCTTTTCGCTCATTACGGCATGGGCTTACCTGCCGTGTGAACTGCGAGCCATGGAGGCGTAACAAGTTTCAATGTGTCCCCCCCCCCCCATTTTTCTCTACCTCTGCATCACACTCTACCTTTTCCTTTAAATCCGTACACACCTCATTCATGAACGTGGGCATGCTGTACGCATAGGAAACTGACGGTAAATACTGTACGCAGAGAATATTTAATGGCCAACAATGCAAAAAAGAAACTTCCTAAACACAAATGGAACTTTTCACGAACACAGTATGGGGCACTTATTAAACTACAGCTTGTAAATAAGGCGAATGTTCAGCATTGTTTCTATTCAAGTCTGTTAACAACAGCATACATTTGGCTGTTTACTAAAAGTCTACAGGAACACTACTATTGCTGAGTGAGAAACTATTTTATTATAATCCGAGTGAGGTGGCGCGACGATATAACACGTCAGAGTCACATTCTGGTGGATCCGGGTTCGATACCCGGTTTACCATGGATACCCGAAATAACGTCAGTCGAATGCTGGGATAGTTCCTAACGAAGGCCAAGGCGGACTCCTTTCCCAGCTCCTGCCATTGTACCAAGATGGTATCACCATCTCTAATGAACACGCTGTTGACGAGACACAAAGCACACTTAACTTAACTTACTTTAACACACCTTTTTTCTTAAAACTTTTATAAATAGATGTGAAAAATTTACTAATAAATTTTACAGTAAATACCACGGAAGGAGAGTTACTCTAGATAGGGTATGCGCACTTATTATTGACTATAAACGACTGCTAACATACCAACAATAAAATATTACTTCCAACTGCAGTAATTAAAATTATATATCTGTCATTACCTACTACGCCATAGCTGTAGCAACGGTGTGTCAATTATTGAAAAAATTCCTTTCAACTCTCTTCTGGGAACTATTTTAAAGTAAGCAAGAAAGAAACCTGCGTATTTAAACAATTTTTGTTGTAAAGTTCCTGGTTAAAATTAAATATTTGTTGCGTTACTATTGTTTAAAGAAAATTGAAGAAACACACTTATTTTCATGTTAATGCTGGGTTTATTTAAGATGTTTTCCTTCTAAACTTAATACGCGGAATTATCAGAAGCAAGACTAGATTCAGTTTCTTGGACGTACTCCATTGCAATGGAGTACGTCCATGAAACTGAATCCAGTCATGAACTCCCATTGCACAGTTCTTTCAAAGATCATATCAGAAGCAAGTTTCACACATCTCAGTAGTTTCACATAATATGATGATTTCGCGTGTTGAATGCTACGAAAAAACTAGGAGTATTCTACTATTGCTAAACAATCAATAGTTTTTTTTCTTTTAGTATAAGCCCATACTTTTAAACATTTTTAATGTATTGGGTTTAATAATAGTGTAACAGTGGCAACGATAACACATAAATTAAATTATATTGTACAAAAACTCATTAAGTCACGTAGATTGTAGACAAAGTTTCCCTTTTAAAATAGGAGGCTAACAAAGCATAGAAGTTTAAACATTTAAATCTCAAAAAAATCGGGAAGAGTGATTATATGGCAATTAAATTGATTCCATTTGTGGAAAAATTTATTGCATCCTTGTTTTCCTATTGTTATTCTTCGTAGCTGATGTGAGACAATCTTACAGGATGCTAACAAATGGGGAAATGATAAAAATGGGAAGAAAGGACAAACCAAGTACAAGGTAAAAAATTTGACAAGTTCTCATTGAACAGTAAAATATCTCATGGCCATACTGTTTTATTAAAATAAAGTTCTTAATAATATATTTCGTATTTTCAATAATTTGTGCTATTTTGTCAAGTAAAAATTTGAAAATGTTTGCATCAAAGAATAATTTTATTTAAATGTTAACAATAATAAAAAGAGATATATACATTTTTTTTTAAATTTTTAAACCTACAAGTTTCAAAATTGAACTCTATAACTGTAATAATATGTAATTTTCTTAACGTTTGTTAAAGGCTACGGTACCCAATAAATAATTTTCATGGTCATTAATTATGCGATGCATACGTAAGGTTTTGATTACGTACTAAGTAACAATAGCTAAACATGAACTGAAGGCACACTAAGTACCCTATTACAAAAATATCACTTTAAGGACGTAACATAATTTCAAGAAACACTCGAGACAAAATAGAACATTATGTCCGTGTAAGTTTTTATAGTTATTTATACAGAATATTTTATATCAATTTAATATTAAAATTTACGTAGTTGTGTTTTAACAGTAGACGAAAATTATTGCCTAGTTTATTTTGTAGTTTCAATACATTTCTTTATAATGTGAAGTCTATAAACATGGTGAAATATTCAAAGTTCAGATCTTTAACTCCGCTATTGAAAACTGCCACACTGATAAGAAGAAATGCCACATTAATTTAAGATTATTACTTAATTTTCGAAATGTTGACTTAAAATGAACAATTCACAGCAAAAAATTATGAGCGCTGCCAACAATGTATTTATTCATTCAATAAGACTGCGTTCGGGAATATTTTCTGAAGGAAAGCCATTGTGTTATGAACGATACATACCTCTGTTACTGAACAAACAGTACGCTAAATTTTACAGCCGTGTGTTACACTCCGCCCTGAGCTACTTGCTCAATGGCTGTTGTTCTAATAATTGGCCAGTTATACAGCTGACATTACAGGACGGGAGTTTTCATAATTGTTTGCTGTTGGTTAGAAGCTCTTAATAACAAGTTTCATAAACAGTGAACCGATTAAATCACTCATCTGAGAAACACAACATGTCACTTTCAAGAAAGAGTTGTTAAATGATGTATTACTGAAATTGTGTATTTTTATAAACCTTCCAACTAAGGTACTGCAATAACAACAGACTTACCTGCACAGCCAATCAGGATATAGCTCTTTCCTATTGGCCGGGACAGGAGAGGGGGTGCAGATATATAAACCTCTTGTTTTCCAGTGCCTATACTCAAGTGCCCTGGTTAAAACCAGCACCCTCCTTAAATGAAGTTAAAGGAAATTAAAGAAAATAAAGACAGCCCCCCCCCCCAACCACACTCTTACTTCACAACTCTACTAACTACCTGGACCTTCCTACTTTTCCAGTGCCATTTTTATTTTTAATGCATGTAACTGCTGAGTGGTTACACTCCTATTCTGTCGCGAGGGTTCTTACGGTACTATGCAGGTTTTTCCCTCTCTTCTTAGATTATGGCTTAGCTGTAGGTACACCTAGGGAGGTAGACATGGCCCCAATTGCGGCCATGTCTGCCCAATCCCTCTCTGCCGCGATGCATGCCTCCTCTGCATGAGACTTCCCCCTTGTAGGCGTATGGGGCTCAACCCTGAGACGCATTTAGTCCCGCTCCTTCTCCGGGCCACCAACATAACACAGTAGTTAGGGTAGGTTAGGAAAAAAATTGTGCCCATACTCAGTGTGCAGGTGCTCCTCAGACTGTGTATGTGCCTGAAGACGGAGACAGATTGCAGTCTCCGAAACCTAGCAATTTGTTTCGTCACAAGGAGACCTTTGTGCTCGTATGTGTTCACTTTTCCATTATTTTACTGCCCACAGTTACTATGTTATTTGTATTCGTTCGCTTTCCTCAATGTGTCTGTATATCTGCTGTGCCGTCTACACCCAGCTTATTTTTTTTCGTCGTTCCTTTGTTTTGTCCGTTTGTGGTTTTAATTATAATTATTTTTTGTCTGTTGTTTCCTACTTACTGATGGAATTCCTTTTATGGGATAATCTGAGTTACTTATTTATTTTTCTTGGTTTATTTATTTTGGTGCTTGGGTGCTCGTTGTGTTAATTTATTATCTTGTAACTCATTGACTGAATTCTTTGTGTGATTGTATATGTTTACCTATGCTTGCCGGTTGCAAAACAAAGTCATTTTGTTTCTTTACTAGTCTTTTTTTTTTTTTGTATATCGACTGGTTTTCTGTGACACACCATTTGCTGCGTTGCCATAAATCCAGAATACTTCTTTAGTTACTACCTCTTGCTCACTGCAAGAATCGTCCAAGACTAACATACGGTACTGCAATTTAAAAAAAAAAAATTCGTTTTCTTGTTATGTATGTGTTGAACGGTAAGATTTCGCGTTTTAAAGAGTGAGTCTGCATAAACCCGTATTGTGAAAAATGTGACATGTGGTGTTTTTTAAATGACGGATTCAGTTGTGTAAGTAACTGGCAGTCTCAAGAGCTCAAAATCAATATGTTCACTCTAAAAACTAGTTTGTAAATTTGCCACACATGCGTATAGGAGCACTATGAAAGTAGGTATGGTAGAATTGTTTCCCAGACATCCACGGTAGCACCCATAAACCTAATTATAAAACAGTCAAATGTATACAAAAGTTACCAGACTTGTATTGTAACAAGTGTAGAAGTTTGGATATTTACAAGACGGAAGTATGGTAACTGTTCCATACTGCGTCTGGGATAATAACTTCCTAAACATTTTAGGAAATTTTTTTACAGTGTCTCAGTTTACCACACAAACTTTTCCCATATGTAGTTACGGCTAGGCCCACTGGTTTTTGGTAGAAATAACTTTGCACCAGCTCATTTCAACGCCTTTTGTGCACATATGCATTTCTTCCTCTCCTTCAGTGATCATTATTAGATATGATGGTTTATCGCGGGAAAACTTGACTGTTTGCTGGATTCCAACGTACGTTCAGCTTACCAGAAGATTACTGGCTTTCACTTGTACGTGGAGCTGTTGCCTTATTTGACATAGCCAATAAGAATCCCGCTGTTGTAATATTTGATGCCTGTTACTAGTCTGCAGACAGTTACGTTGTGTCAGATGAACCCAATCGTATGTGCTTAAATTAACTACAGCGTTTTCAAGGGTATGTTGGCACAAAACATTTTCGCGATGTACCATCATCTGTAAGTATGATTTAAAGGCGCGGTCTACCACAATTTTCATCATCATTATTTTATTTTTTATTTGTACCATATATTTTTTTTCTTACTTCAGACACAAAATGTGACTAAATGTTGCTCTTATGAGATTTTTTTATCTCTCATAGTTTTCGCGTAATGGCTTGTTAAAGTCATATTTTGCATGTTTCCGTTTTAACGACTACACTAAAACCAACCGATATACCAAACTCAAAAAAATCACAGTAGATAAAGACATTGCAGGCTACAATGATATGCTCATAAAATTACAGAATAAAAATTACTTGTATTTTAATAAAAATATTGAATTTTTAAAAATTTTTATTTTTAGTTTCAGAATTTTTTAAGAACACAAATAATTTTTATTCTTTAATTTTATGAGCATGTCATTGTAGCCTGTAATGTCTTTATCCAGTGTGATTTTTTTGAGTTTGGTATATCAGTTGGTTTTAGCGTAGACGTTAAAACGGAAACACGCAAACTATGACTTTAACAAGCCATTACGCGAAAACTATGTGAGATAAAATAATTTCATTGGAGCCAAATTTAGTCACATCTTGTATCTAAAATAAGAAAAAAAATATTTGGTACAAAAAAAAATGGAGGTGAAATTTGCGGTAGATGCGCTCTTAAATCTGACTTGTCTTGGGGTTATTCTACCCGCAAATCACGGCATGAGGTGTCGCAGATATCTTATTCTGATTGGTAAAGTCGTACGAGTGACGCCCCTACACAAACATACACTGCCAATAAACACGAAGCAGCGCTGAAGATGCGTACGTAACGTAACGCAACAGGTTCGTACAAAATTCATTTCACCAGAAATTACAGGCTCCAGTTGGAGTAGCACAACAAGATGTTTCCAGCTTGAGATGATTATGTACCACGTGGCGCATGAGTGGTGGTGTGACGTGCGGCATTTATTCTTCTTCAAGCGAAAACGTTATGTATATTAGCAAAACATTACATATTCGCAAAAAAAAATGATGTACGAAAGGAACACACACCTGAAACAGTGTTCCTATCGTTTTAAAAAAATATAGAACGCCTATTAGAGAAAAATTGCTTTAAAAAACGACGTTTTATTTACATTGCTTGAAGTACAAAAATACCACCCGTATTCGAAGAACCCAACACCGGAAACATGCGGTGCATTTAACTGCAAACTTTCCGCAAATACTATTGTAGGGTTGTCGGTTAACGTCCCGTTAGAACAGGAGTAAAAGGACACTACTTCACGACAGTTTGACGCGCCGTGATTGGAAGCGAGGCCGTTACTACCGAGTTTGACGAGATTAACGTTATCGGTCGTCTTGTCTCCGCGCATCAAACGTGGAAGATTTCGTATTGTACATAGGCCTCTTAAGGAGGCTGTTCACTGAAAAATGTTATTGGTTTAATAATAATGTTTATATTTGTGCGAAAATTGGTTTCTTTGTAGGCATATATCTTAACTATATTTTACAGTAACTAACATATTTTAGCTTTCATAGTTTTTGTATTATAGCTCATTTAAGTCAAACTTTGCAAAAATGACTTTGTACAGTAAAAAAACCACCTAACTTACAGAAAAAAACTCATATTAGAGAATAGTGTCAAAAAACTACGAAAATACTTGTTTACAAAACTCATTGTTTTTTTTGTAATATTGAATTTGTAATAAAAAATAGTTAAATATATATATATATAAACTAGTCAATGTGATTTTTTATATATGTCATACCATAGTCCATTGCGCTGTTCGTCAGTATGAATTTTTTCGTTTTGGTTAGTTGATTGGTTTTCCTTTCTTGCATAAAACCGTTTTATGCAAATTTTGACTTTAATATGCTACTATACAAAAACTATGGAAGCTATACAATCTACACTACAGTAAAAAATAATTGCAACGTATGTCTATGAACAAACCACCCACTGTATAGATAAAAAAAATTAAACCAATTAAATTATCTGGTGAACTCCCTCCGTAAGTTGCCACGAGTGAGACGAGTTACTTATTCGCAACAGCTGAAACTACAAAGTGTAGAAGATATCCTTGGTTACAACTTGCAAGCTAACTTGGCCGCTTGGTTAGATAAGTTCCAGCGGGATGACGGACGTGGCGAGATTGGGCAATGTTTCCGGCTGATAACAAATTGGCTAACGTAGCACGGCGCGATCCCTGGAGAAACAGCGAAGAGTGCGGTGTCTGGTGTTGGAACAAGGGAGAGTGGCGAGAGAGTTGAGGGGGCAGTGGTTTGCGAACATTGGCCCCACTGTTTCTGCGGGTTTTCTGGCAACTCTCCCGGACTAAACCCACCCCTCCTTGCAGTCTCTCCAGGGAGGACAGACGCCCGATGACCACGGCCAGCCGAACTTCTGACCGAAACTTCCACCAGGCTCCTTACCCCTCCTCCTTCCCCCTGGTGTTCATGCCAGCCACTGAGGGTAGATGGGGCGGTGCTAACTCGCCCTGGGCCTCATTCCGCGGCCAACCACCCTGCACAGACCAAGTACTGACGTGTTTGAAGCACACTTCCCGCCTGCTCGAGCCTCGCACTGTTGTCAAACTACGCGGGTTTTCCCGACTGCCACGCCCTTCAAACGCGTTGCAGTATGTTCATAAATACGCCATGGGACTGTTGTGCAAATGTACGAAAAGAAAAACCACTCCTAACAAGGGCGGAATGACATTGTCAAGACACCGTGCCCATTAGAAACAATGTTACGAAGCCCTCCAACAATGTTAAAGCTGTCTTCAGATTGCCGTACTTCAAATTATCCTAACCAGATGTATACGAGACTATGATAGAAACGTGAATTGAACTTTGATGTTTCCGTTTAAAGTCCCGTAGTAAGAATGGGGACATGAATTCCGAACCATGCTAACTCCAAATTGTAATCTGTTTAAAAACAATAACTTGACTGATATTAGTAATATATTTCAGATATAAATAAATGCACGCAATGAAGATATTATCTTTTTCTGCTAATTCTTAAATTTTGGAGTTAGCATGGCTTGTAGTTCAGGTCTCCAAGTGGTTCGGCGGGAATCTTGCTCGCTAGTTCAGCTCTTGGCTCGTTGCGGAGATGCGACATTTGATTCCCGCTTCAAGATCGCCCTTGTAGCTTCGTCGCTTCTGAGCCTCTAATACGTCGGTAGGTAGCGCCGTTAATGGTATTCAAATGTGAAAAATAATTGTTTCATGGCTTAGAGAAGCAGTATTAGCTTTGTAGACATTACTAGTGACTATACTTTCCTCATAGGCCTATATAGTATTCCCATGACGGTTTCCTCATATTCATAATTTGCATGTTATGGCAGCATACAACCAACTAAAAAACTGACTCACTGAAGTATAATAATTTACCATAGCTAGGGCCACGATTTTGTCGCGAAAAGGTTTTTGCCCCACTTTGTTTCAGTGACTCTCGTGCACATCGGCAGTTCTGTTTCAAGGTTATTGGCAGCGTGTCTATGTTCAGACACGTTTCTCATTTGACTGCACCAATCAGAATAAGATTATTGTGAGTCTGTACTTCTGTAATTTGCCAAGACAAGTGAGAGTAAAATCATCCAACCACAGACGATGTAGTAGAGCTGCAGGTGTGTACATGACGCATCGAAACAAAATGTTGCAAAAATCTTTTCGCCATAAAATCGTGGCTCTAACCATAGCCATCTTTAGTAGAAGGCCGCGGCCATAAATCTGACAACACTGCCAAGAAGGGTCATTTTATCACTTTCTTTAGCTCTCCAACGGCAATGGTTGTCCCTGATTCGTCGGCGTGTAGACAAGATAACGAATCAGGGACAGCCAGAGTTGAAGAAGGTGTTAAATTGACCCTTCTTGGCAGTGTTGCCAGATTTATGGCCACGGCCTTCTACTAAAGATGGCTATGTAATTTACACAGTAATTTGAGGCTTATATTTATAAAACTATGAAACGACTAATTGTTTGACTTCTGAAATATAAATCCTAATTATCATCTCAGTGATACATTATTAAAGGTAACTCATTCAAATAATAATAAATCTTAGTAAAATTTCTAGAAGAATGCTGCGTTACGTACAACTTTACAAACTGTTATTAATTTTTTGAAAATAATTATAAGAATATATTTTTATTGTGACATTTTTCAAGAAATTTTACGTGAAACACATTTTTATTTTTTAAGTATATTGATTCATTGAGAATTAGTTAATTTTAAAATAGATTTCTCATTTTAACTTACTGTTTGCCGACTAGGAAAGCAGAACCCTGACACTCTTAACTCCCACAGTAGTAATTTCTAGCTTCATCTAAGTGATATTTTGAACTGTTGAGTTGGTTCAATGCTTATTTCGTTTCAACAACCAGAAAAAACATTTACACTTGTTACAGTACAAGTCTGGTAACTTCAGCACACATTTGACTGTTTTATAAAATGGTTTAGGAGTGCTACCGTAGATGTCTGGAAACAATTATACCATACCTACTTTCCTAGCGCTCCTATACACACGTTGGTAAATTTGCCAACTATTTTTTAGAGTATATCGTCTCTACTGACCTCGCTTTTGTCGAGATATTAAGCCCATCTACCTACCATTTAACCGTGAAAGTGGGTAACTAGTGATCGTACTACGAATTATTTCCTTATTTATTCTGGCTTGCATTTGTAAAGGGCGTGTAAAATAGCGGCAGTTCAATCGCAGAGGTAATAGTTAGAGATTATTGTTAGAGACACTGGAAAATCGCGGGAATAGTTGACTGTTTGCTAGGCTCCAACGTGATGTTTATAACACTGAATGTTTTGTGTCGACATTGGCTATAGTTTATTTGTAGCATTTTCTCTCTACAACAGACCCAGTTAGAACTGCACAGCTTGGACACACAGCGTGTGTGGTTTGTCCCAAAACTGTTCACACGTGTCACTGTTAATATAATACAGTTTACTGGAGACCATTTTAAACATTTTCGTGATTTTCCAGTGTCTCTAATGATGGTTTATTGCTGGAAAACTTGACTATTTGCTGGGTTTCAACACACGTTCAGCTTACTAGAAGATTACTGGCTTTCTCTTGTACTTGGAGCTGTTGCCCTATTTGACTGAGCCAATAAGAACCCCGATATTGTAATATTTGATGCCTGTTACAGGTGACGTGAACCAGTCGTCCACGTATCTTGCTCAGACCGTTTGTCCTGCTACAATTCGCCCACTACCCTGGCATCAGGTACACCAGATGCGGATATGCTAATTATCGGCCGCACCGCTAATTAGTATAGCTCCCGGGGCACCTCAGATGTTAGCTAGGGTGAGTGAAAGTGCGCGAATGTGATACAGACAGGCGGAAATA
>PNEQ01109032.1:0-26614 GCA_003012365.1 Medauroidea extradentata
TGAACACCCTCTTTTTCGCCAAAAGAGATTCCATCTTGCTTTGCAGGTAAACAACTCTACTATGCTCCCAGATTTCCGATGTCTCTCATAGATAATCTATTCCAACCAATTCCACACACAAATCCGGCCCGGAGGACCAAATAATGTTCCGTACATAGATTATTGCACCAGGAATTCATACGCTATAAAATAAATACTCAAAAAACTTGTGCTTCCACTCATCCATCACTATTTACTTCGCGCCATCTTTATTTACTACTCCAAACAATACACAAAAGCCAACATGGTCGCCATCAAAACAATAACAAACATTTGTAAACATACACCAAACATCTTCTGAAGCAGCGCTTTCTTGCTGACAAGTGTCTTGCAGTAAAAAGTGAATGGGAATTGTGTAATAAATAACATGCTAAAAAGTTTTTTGTAGAATTATTTGTATTCAGAAATATGAAAATACAAATGATGAATGAATTACACAAAAATATATAATTCTTTAACAGCATACACATGCAAAATATATAAATAATAAAACATTGTGAATAAAACAAAATACTGTAGAACCCTGTTACTAATGTTCCCGCTGAAAATTTTTCCTGTTTATAATGTTACTTCAATTTGGTCACAAACGGTTACATAACAATAAATTGCTCTAACTGAGGTTTTCCATTCTATAAAGCAGATGTCTTCAGAAATGTTATAACAGGGTTCTACTACTGTATGTATAAAAAACATGTAAAAAACACAAAAATAAAAACAGAATTTTAATAAACATAATAATTTTTACTCATGTATTGAAGGCAAGACCTCTATAATGCATAAAAAATATCAAAACATCCTGACCTCAAGCAGCCTTGGAAATGACAGAACTGTCCAGAGTGTGTGAGCAATGGAGACAGCATGCTTGCCAGTGTGAAATAAAGGGAATAGTGACACAAAAACCCATCACAGAATACTGTAGGTGCTGTTATGTTTTTGGTAGGAAGCTTTGAAAAGTCAAAGTCGAATCGTAGAGGTTTTTCCTTCTGTTTCCACTTCGCGTAAAAACCAAATCTTTGAATAGTACTTTCAAAAAATTTTAAAAAATTGTGTTTATTCACCAATTCTTACGATGACATTATTTTTCTTCTACTTGGAACACACTGAAACTTCTTTTTAAACTCAGCCGTAAAAAAATTTTTACATTCCTATAGAATGTCATGCACTTTTACCACAAATGTTGCCTATATATGATATGCTCACTTTGTCAGAAACAATAGCTGTGAAAATTTATTGCCATGACTCAAACCTTTAAAAAAAGTTACTTAAAATTGCATGTCGGAACTGAATATCACAGTTAATTTGCTAACATTTCAACTGACTTTACAAGTTTATTAACTCAACCGCTTCACTGAAAATACCTATCAAAATAATGACCATCCTTTAATTTAAGATTGTTTCTTAACCCATAGATGGGATCATACTTACAGCACTAACTTCATGATTCCTATCCTCATGAAACTGAACGCAACACCAACACATTCTGTCGTTTTTTTCATGGCAGCTATGCACCCGAGAGATCAAGAATCAACCTATCTCAGTTGAATGAATGTTCATATCTGTATAGCAAAGTATGTTTTGTATTTTTTTCCAAACAAAAAAGAAAATGTAATTACAGCATCATTAATATAAAAGTATATATTTCAAAGTACTGACTGTCTGATCTAGAAAAATGGGTGATGAGCCTGCAGCAAATTGGTCTACAAATACTATTTACAAACTTCTCTTACAAAACAAAGCAGCACATTCAATGCACTTGCATGGTTTGCAAGTTTGTATGGATTACACATGGAAGTTAGTATGCAACTGTAAATTTTTATACGAAATGTTCAAATTTAGGCTGTTTTCCAACTGACAGATTTTGCTAACAAAATTTTGAAGAGATACAATTTTTACACAAATTTAATATCCTAGCAATGATAAGACTGGCATAACATACCTACTTACAGCAGGCCTAAATCTTTTTACATTATTATCAGCATCTCTATTCCTTCCATGTGTTTAAACTCGAGTATTAGGTTTTCAATCGGTTTAATAAATATAAAGGAAATGTGTACAAAGTGCCTGTCTTTGACTTCGACATTGACTAGGGCGAAGACCTAGATCTTCACCTCTGACTTCCGATTCAAAATTTACAAAAAATAGGTCTTAGCACACCCTTAGTATCTGGTAACAATTTTATCCATTCTCATTTTCTGGTACATTTTTTAACTACATAACATAATATTAAATAAATTGCAGACGTGCAACATCAGCGGTAGTCAATATCAACTAAAATCTTTCATATGCTCACTGAAGGACATACAAAATTTTCAGTTCAGCAGCTACAGAAAATCGTATGTAATAGAATGTTTGGCAAAAGATGCAAGTAAAAAGTATAGGGTTGAGGAATTTGGCAAGAGATGTAATTCTACACTTGGAAGTACTGCATGCAGCCATCATATGTGAACCAAATACTATACAACTATCATTCTTTGGCAAACACTTGTGCAACATGTGTAACAATGAACAAGGCTTACACAAACACTAAGTCTAAGCTACAAAAAAGTTATACTACACTTTATGACTTATCAGGCAATGAGCCTAAGATAACACTTTTTTTATATCAAAATATTCATAGTATTTCACTTGCACTTAAATTTTGTTTTATATACACTTCAAAACAATACATATTAGCAATAAACAATACAAATAATTTTCATATATACAATATTATTAATGTAGGACAAAATTATGAAAATATGTACGTACATGAAATAGCATTGTGTTACATTCACTATAGTAGTTTGTGTGAGGCTGTGACTAGGAGCCTGAGCTTACTTTATCATTCAAATATTGTATCTCAAATTATTAAACAAAACTTTAAACTTTACATTGCAGATTTATTTTGAAGCAATGCAATTCTTCCAAAAAATACACTAAATTTATTTATATTTTTACCTTCCCCAAATTACATAATGCCACAGTATGAGGTGTAGCTACCTTTCTGAGTATTTTAGAAACGGCGCACAAAAATGGGAAAAGGTAAAAAATATGATGTTCACACACTTTTAAAAAGATTTTTTTAATCCAAAAAATAATTTTGGTAGTGTACGTAAGCTACACTTAAAGAGTGTGTAATCACTCGGCGCCCGAGGAAGCTGGTGTTCTCCAACCTGCAAGTACTGTTTCCGTAAGTACTTGTGCATCTTTGTCTACGTTTTTAGTAATTAGTAGCCTAGCGGCTGTTTCCCACCTTTTCTTTGTCAACACTTAAGAGGGTGTGAGATACAAATGGGTATAGGTACTCTTACAAACAGAAATTTTAGTTCACAGGTGTTTCTAGGAAGATGGTGTATTAAAAAAAAAACAGTTAACACAAACTTTGTGAGCAATATTCTGTTATCTGAGTTATCCATTCCTTTAAAATAAAATAAATTCTTGCACCAAAATTATACCTACAAAACTTTGGTACGGTTAAATTTTTATTTGATAAATATCACTCTGATGAAATACTTGCTGGAAAAGTTGGTCTTTTAATACATATTTCAAATATAGGCTTAAACAGTACATTTCAACAGAATTTTTTTATTTCTCGCACTTTATTATTCAATTAAGAAGTTCGTATTGATCACCTAAATTACTGTACGTAGCGAATATATTGAAGGACAATAAAGAAAGCTCAAGATTTGCCTTACACTTAATTATCATAGAAAAGCACATGATAGTGAATAAAGAAGATTAAAGAAGGAATATTACCCAACAATACTAAACAACATATTATGTAATAAATTTTATAACAATTTTGGCCAACTGTACAGTATCATAATCATACAAGGTGGTTCTCCTACTACATGACGAGACTTGGAGAAAGGAAAACAAGTGTGCTTGACCTGGGAGACCATTTTCAGCACGGAATGTGATCTGCATTGATGGCAGTAAGTGGATATAAATTTTAACGTCATAAGATCAATAACCTATATAGGCTATAAAGGCAACATTGAAAGGTCTGTAGCAAGAGAACCACTTTGTAGAATACACTAAAACTCAATTAGAGGCATCACCAGACAAAGTATGTACCAAAATATTCCCAAACATATACTGTAACACACTAAAAAATTGCAAGGCAAACAAAAAAAATTGTGGAACATTTTTCAGGTTTATCATGTAAGGGGGCTCCATTCTTGCCAGTCTCCATCATCGTGGATTGATAATTCTTTTACCCGTTTTCACATGATATTGCTTGCATTTAACTTTTCGAGCTATGTCAAACTACAGTATTACACCCACACTGAGTAACTAGATTATGGACAGGTATAGCAGGGGAAAGAGGTAATTTTTTTTCTATTGGAATTATACAGAAATGGTACTTGGAATAGTTATCCAGCAACACAAAATTCAGAAAATAAACAAGATGTTTTGTCATTGTCTAAAACCTAAAATGTATATCACAGCTTCAGAAACAATATTGTCTTAGTGATACATAAAACTCTCTTAAGGGGTATTGATCCCTACCACCTTGGATTTATCTGTTTCTTCTCGATAACTTCTGTTCCAGTCGATGTATCAAAATTTTTGTCGCGACAAGGCATAGATACAAACTTAATCGACTTCCTGTAATTGCTGGAACCATAATATATTCATTATTTTGCAACAGGAAACAGCTGAAAAGGAAAAATTGCTTTATTTACGGGAGCGACTAGAGGCAGCAACATTAACAGATACAATTCTATACGGATTCTTAAAAGTGAATGAAACAATAAACTATGCCTTGTCAGCGTGAAAAACTTAAAACAATGTGTCTATTCCCTGATTTATAAGAAAAACCGTAAAACATCTGACAGGGATCAGTCCCCCTTAAGGCTGTCACCTACCTCACGCTTCAAACGCGTTGCAGTGTGTTCGTAAACAGTTTTTTTTCTATGAAAATATTCCACATGTGCCCATTGTGCCAACGTACGAAAAGAAAAACTTCAGACAAGGTCGGAACCTCATTGCTAAAACACCACCCTCATTAAGTGGGTGGTTCACCTCAGTTTTCAATGGCTTTTTTAATTTTTTATATTTGTACCAGATATTTTTTTTCTCATTTTAGACTAAAGTGTAATTAAATCTTCCTCTTAGGAAATTTGTGTATCTCTCATAGTTTTTTGTAATGAGTCTTAAATGCAGGGTTGCCACTGACCTGGAAAGTAAGGGAAAGTCAGGGAAATGAAAATTGGTCAGGGAAAGTCAGGGAAATCCATTTATGGTCAGAGAAAGTCAGGGAAATTCGTACGGACATATTTTCAGGAACGGTGATTTTTTTTAAATTTTTTAATTTTAGTAACAAAAAAAAAGACGTGGAAATCGATTACATTACAGTCACAAGTCTACAGAAAATAAAAACAATACAGAACTGCATTGGGGATTAATCTCGATCATTGCATTACTCTGTAAAATTATGACAAACTTGGCGGAAATTAATAAACTCTGCCGTGCGCGGCGCGCCATTGACGGTTAAAATTCGCGCTGCACGTGGCAGAGTTCATTGTACTGCGGCGGCGCTCAGCTGTTCGAGGCTCACTCGAGCTGCGCTGCCTGCCAGACGAGCATGCAAGAACGGCACATTCTACATCCCGTCCATGGTTAACTGCCATGCCACGATGCCATGTTGCAAACACGGATGTGGCACGGGTTTAATGTTTATTGACAATTTAATTTGACGTTGTGTTGTATCACAATACTGAATCATGGCATCAAAAAAAAAACAGTGTTTAATAATTTGTGGCTTGATGCTACAATGAATCCTCAGTTTTCAGGTTGGTTGTGCAAAGTGGAAGGTAATACAAATCAAGCATTTTGTAGTGTGTGTAAACGAACATTTCAGCTGAGTAATATGGGACGCCAGGCGGTTGTCTCACACTCTAAAGGTCCAAAACATTTGGAATATATGCGAACATCAGTTTCACAACCATGTTTGTCCTCTTTTTTTGCCGTAAAAAGTGAATCTGAACAATCATCTTTGCCTGGATGTAGTGAACATTCTACGTTAACCTTGAATGATACTGAGCAACATCAAACGCAAGTAGTTTAAGTACAGCAAGATAAGGGTAAACGAATTGGTGCTACGCTGGATTTAGACTCTTTTATTACAAAAATGATGTTTCTCGTGCAGAAATTGTGTGGTGTTTGAATGTTATTGCCAATAAATTTTCAATGAATTCATGTAAGAATGTCTGTAGCATATTTAAGGTTATGTTTCCCGATAGCAACATTGCTTCACAGCTACAGTTAGGCAGAACCAAGAGCTCATATGTGATAAACCATGGTTTATCAGTTCATTTTTCAGAAATTCTGTCAAATCGCCTTAGCAGTTGTGCAAGATTATGTCATTTGTTTTGATGAAGCTCTAAATAATACAGCTCAAAAGGAACAAATGGACATTAAATGAAGGCCTAAAACCTCTACGTAGGAAGAATGTACTACAAGTGTCCATGGATGGGCCAAATGTGAATTTAAGCTTTCTTAAAAAACAGCAAAGTGACATGTTACTTGAAAATCCTGAAGGTAAAAAACTTTTAAACATTGGTGTTTGTGGGTTGCATGTTGTCAATGGAGCGATCGAGACAGGGCTGAATAGTGTGGGTTGGGATCTGCACACTTTTCTGCGAGATATTTATTTTATATTTAAGGATTCACCGGCTCGCCAGGCCAGTTTCACTAACATCACTGGCCGTGAAGTATTTCCCCTGAAATACTGCACTATTAGATGGGTGGAAAATGTCAATTGTTTAGAAAGGGCTTTATTTGTTCTTGATAATGTACATAAATTTGTTCATTCTTCTGTATTGCCTCATACCAAACCAGCTGAGTGTGTTAGAAATCACCTTAATAACAAATTTCTCAAGTGCAAACTTTTTTTTTAAGACATTGGCTGCTGAATGTGAACCATTTTTAAGAAAATTTCAGTCTGCAATACCCTTGATTCCATACTTGTACAGTGATCTCCATGACTTTATGAGAATTCTAATGAGCCATGTTGTTAAATCAGAAAAATTGGAAGCTGCTGACTGTGGTAGTAAACTTGTTGTAAAAGACCTGAGTTGCAGTGAAAATTTACTTCAGTTGAAGCATGTAAACCTTGGGTTCAGTACAGTGAAGCCCTTGAAGAAGGTTAAGGCAAATGAGAAAGATATTCTTGCTTTCAAACTGGAATGCAAGAAAGTTGTGATAACAAGTATCAAAAAATTGCAAGACAAAAGCCCATTAAATTGGTACAAGGATTAACATCACTAAATCCACAAATTATTGTCCAGAAACCGCAACTTGGTCAGAAAAGATTTGAGGTTGTCTTGCAAGCACTATTTGAGGCTAACAGAATTTCTGAATCTGTAGCTGAGAAAGCAAAGAATCAGCATGTCATCCTTTGCCAAGATGCAAAAGATGCATTGGAAGTTGAATTTAGCAGATTTTTTGCTGGCGAGCCAGAAACAGAGTTAGGCTTAGATGATTTTTTTGCAACATTATTACGCAAAAATCATAAATATGGTGAACTGTGGCAGATATTTCAACTATGTCTCATCCTTTCACATGGGAATGCATCTGTTGACAGTGGATTCTCTGTTAATAAGTCTATCCTTGTAGAAAATTTACATGAGTCTCTGGTAGCACAAAGGCGTGTGTCAGATGCTATTCGACACTTTGGAGGCGTAGAGCACATTCCCATTGAACAAAAAATGTTACTATCTGTAAAATATTCACACAAAAGATATGTTCAGTACTTAGAAGATAAAAAAAAAGTTGCATATTGCAAATGAAGAAGCACAAAAAGCGAAACGAAAAATTTCTGAAACCCTGCAAAAACTTGAAGACGAGAAGAAGAAAATAAGACTTGAAGCTAAGGTAGCCGAAGAACAAATTGTAAAGAAGATTGAAAATTTAAAAAATTTGAAAATTGTTTGAATGCGTGGAAAAAAAAAAACTTTCTTGATGATTTAGGCGTGGAATTGGGACAATTAAAAAAAATTGTAAAGTGCCTACATTTTGCAGTGAAGAAAATTTATATATTTTGAGATTAGCACTCTACTGTTGAGGTGAGTTTTGTTTTTTAATATTTTAAGTATCTACAGTTACGTTAATTTATTTTTGTGAAATATTTTTCCATTCTTAGTAACAACTTTAATTCCAAAAGAAGGATAAAATTTCCCTTTTATTATATTTCTGTTACAACTTAATAAAAATATTTTTTTTAAATTTTATACCAGCAACTTGTACAAGTCAGGGAACTTTTACATTCTGGACAGGGAAAGTCAGGGAAATAAAATTAAGAATATCAGTGGCAACCCTGAAATGTCAAAATGTGCATTTTACGGTTTTATGCACGCCACTAAAACCAACTGACACACTAAATAGAAAAAAATTCACAGTGTATAACAATGTTATAGGCTGTGATTTGACACACATAAAAACAAAAATATATATATTTTTGTATTTTTAAAACATTTTTGAATTTTTTAAATTTTCGTTCCAAAATTCGACATTTTTTTATTAAATACAAAAGTATTTATTTTTTTGTTTTTATATAGGTCAAACCATAGCCTATAACATTGTTATATACTGTGAATTCTTTTGGGTTGGTATGTCAGTTGGTTATAGTGGCATGTATAAAACCGTAAAGTGCAAATTTTGACGTTTACGGTTCATTATGCAAAAACTATGAGAGCTACATACATTTCCTAAGAGGAAGATTTAATCACAATTTATGTCTACAATAAGAATTAAAATACTGTATCTGGTACGAATATAAAAATAAAAAAAAAATGTTGAAAATTGAGGTGAACTGCGTCCATAAAAACACTGTTTCCAAGCCTTCCAACATGGCTAAAAACTGCCTTTTCAGATTTCCGACCTTCAAAATGTACAAACCAGATGTACATAAAACTCAGATTGCGACCTGCACTGAACTTAGTTGCAGACTTTTCACCAATAAAATTATATTGTCACCGCTTAATGTCCCATTGTAAAAACCGTTTGGCGGAAATCTTGCACGCTAGTTCAGTGCTTGGCTCATTAAGGCAACGCGGAATTTGATGCGTGCTTTAAGGTCGACGTTACTGCTCCGTCGCTTTTGAGCCTCTCACGCGCGGGTAGGCGGCGCCCTTAAAAAGTTCCCACTAAAGAAGTTTTCTCCCTTAGTATGTTTGAACAGTTTTTACCCCAACAATAATTACAATAGACATTTTACCTTTGAAATAACTTTTTCTGGCTAAGAAGTTTAAATTTTTCTGTCCCTTCAAAACCTTTTTAACAAGGTTTTACTGTATTCCTATTGACAAAAATATTTTCATATTTGGGCAAAATTACTGATAAAAATTTTATGTCTTAGATAGTCAATAGCTTGAAAGAGACAGAAATGTTGCTACTATTGCAAAAACACATACAGCCAACATTAATTTTTTTAAATTATGTACTGTAATATTCTAAGCATTTTCTTACTAACTTCAAAACATAAAAAATGTCAAAGAGTGCAGGTTTTCGCGGCAGTTCTATGCATTATCTGGGTGTCAGCCGCCAAGATGATGCACAAAAAATGTCATTTACAGGACTCTTTCTGAATAAGCAACAATATGTAATGCAGTTTAGTTTGTTGTAAAAATTAAATTATTCCACGATGGCAAGAACTGTTCCTCCTTACATATGGTAGTTTATCACTTATTGGTATCACTGAATACAACAGCAAAATTTAAATTGTAAGAAGAAGCACTTAACTGACTCAATCATTTCTTAAAACAACAAATATATATACACTATATGGATAACCTTAAAAAAATATATAATATATTGCACATACTTTTGCATATTATATAAAGATTAACACATGCTTTCCCATGAGCATATTAAATCTGCAAAGGAAAAATTTATTTCCATACTTGGTTTGCAGACACAGCGCTATTTCCTGGATGCACTGTCTTTGACTTGAGGAAATAGGATCTATGCTCAACCTTATTGTATTTCTTCTTGTAATGACAAATGACCAGAAAACAGTTAATACTCTATTTTTCTGCCACTACTGTCACCCGAATCACAGTTTAATACACCACTATCATGTACTAGAACTTTGCTTGAGATTTCAATGACATTTTTCAATACTCAGTCATAGCATTACAATCTTCGTGCTGTAAATCTATACAGTAATTATTTCATACAAGCACTCAATAGTGTCTATCACAAATTATTCCAAGTTATGAAATAACTTTACTGTCCCTACAACCAGTTTAACTTGGTGCATATGCTATGGCAGTTCTGGTAATCATGATGAATGGAAGGAATGATGCTGCACACACATGCACTCCACATAAATCACTATTGTCTCTTACGTCTAAATTTGTTGGGTGTGTGAGCAGCCACCAGATATCATATATCTTCTATTTCTGTACTCTTCCTCTTGGCAGATTTAGAGCCTGTATCTGAATAAAAACCATTATTATATACATATGTAACATTACATAGAATAATTACAAATTGTATAATACATGTTAATAACTAACTAATCAATGGTAACAATAGAGAGATATATAGAATCCAAATATTCTGATGTTTACAAAGGCATTGACCAAATCTGTTTTCTCCTATTCACTCTCCTCAAAGAAGCACTTTATTTGTAAGGTGACTCATGAGGCTTTATTGTCACAGACAAGACCTATTCAATATACAGTATAACTTGGAGCAAGAAATATCTAATATGCATGGAGTCCTATTGTCAGTTGTCAGACACCTTCTTCTCACCTTGATGCGACTCTGTCACGTCCACTTATAAATCACGTTAACGCTCGCCCCCGATTTTTAACACATTGCCATTTAGGCTTAAGGGCAGTAGTATTAGCCAGCACCTTTGCCGATAGCAGTATATTTTTATGTAAGGATAATATATAGCATGTAAAGTTATGAAGAGGAAGCTTTATTTGTAAAACAGTATTTTCTTACGTCCGAGTGCTTATCCAATGTTTATTTTCCATGTATAACTGCATTTGCAACTTTTGTTAACCTGTACCAGTGTTTGTTTACAAAATACGGCAAGAGTGCCTATCAGTAGTGCCAATCCCGTGCAAAAACTCTGTAAAGTGCACTAAAATGGCGATTGCGGGAAATACGCACGTAAATATAAATTGTATTTGTTTGTTATTGCTTAAAATGCGTTTTATGAATATTCAAGTGTTCTTGTTTGTTAATTATAGTGTTAAACGGCAATACGAGCAATTATAATTCAAGTTGGGAGGTTTAGTTGTGTAACAGATTAACTTTGTGCCACGAGAGAGTATTTCTGTTGTGCGAGTGTGGCGCACCTGTAGATGCAGACAGCCTCGATCAGCCAGACGGCCATTTTGATAACGGTACTTTCAGCCCCCCTCAGGGGTATATAAGGCGGGCGCTGCGCCCAGCTAGTCAGTCGTCTGGGGCTCAGCCTTCGGGCCGGGCCAGCCTGGCACTCCCCCTCCTTATCTCGAAAGGGTTGCTTCCTGAAAAGGGAGCCTAAGCCCGACGTCCTCTATCCCTAGGGTTGTTTCCTGAGAAGGGAGCCTAAGCCCGCCCCTTCTATCTTCCGTGGGTTGTTTTCTGAAAAGGGACTTTAAGCCAGCCTACCTGCTTACCTACCTACCTACCTACCTTGGGTTGTTTCCTGAAAATGAAACCTAAGCCCGCCCACCTTCCTTATATTGGGTTGCTTCCTGAAAAGGAAGCCTGAACCCGATCCCACCTTTACCTCAAACCCTCATTCCAGCCAGGACGACTTGGTGTAGCCTGCGCATTCATGTTTGGGTTAGGCTTAACCTTCTCAGCATGGCAACCTAACCAATGAGCTCTTCATAAAGTACCCACACTTTGATATTTGTCCACATCTACTCCACGATTATTCTTGTTATGTTCAAATGTAGTAGAATAATTTTGACGAAGTTAAAACAGGTGCCACTTCAAATTAAAAGGGCCGCAACATACCTTCCATAGAAGACAAACCCGGCTTCAGCAGAAAAAGCTCTTGAGACCCAGGGCAATTCCAGGAACAATTAGGTCATAAACCATTACCTACAATCTTCTCACTCCAACATGAACAATTTGCCCCAGCAACTTGTGTCAGCTCCTCTTGCACCAAATAAATTAGCACTCTCGTCAAGCACTGGTAATTTCCGCTAGAAAATTGGCATAATAAAACACCTGAAATTTGGCATAAAACATTTACCACAGGAAAATAAATACCGGTACTGGAAGCTTTGTCCTATATCTGAACTCCCAGGCGCATTGCACTGTTTAACTGATCGCCATTTCCCGCACTGAAGTAGCAACTAGTCGCTTGGCTGTCGCATCAAGGTGACAGTAATTTTACAGCTTACAAGTTGCTTCATAACTGCACAACTAACAGAGTATGATTTCATAATGCTCTTTTCCCGAACACCTTATGTCCGAAGAATGACAGAAAATGTCAGCAAATTATCCTGACACACTTCTGCTTTGCGAGCCTTTGACCTTTATAAATCACTCCCAACTGACAGCCTCACGGTCGCGATGCCTCGCTCCGACACGACACACCACACCAGCTGAGCACACCACCCCTCTTTTTTTCCTTGCCAACCGCTCCTCAGTCCAGGAAAACAGCCAGCCACTTCCCCTTCCTTCCCCTCAAGATGCACACGCATAACTCGCCGATTGCGATCAATAATTGTGCGCGCGTCACACGCTCTCAAACCTTCCCTTCCTTTAAGGTGCGCGCGCAGCACTCGCCAACTGCGATCGATAACTCCACCCGCGTCACACACAGCTGCCTTTCCTACGTACCAAAGCCGCCCTACACTCCACGACTGCTTTATCGCAGACGCTTAACATCCAGAAACAAACCCTATAAGGCCTGTGACGCACTGCGAAACTAACCGCGGATGTCACACTGGTTCAGGAAAGAAACTACAGTGTCTCGCGGCCGAGTTATTTGTTGTATATGGTGACTGATTTTGAATCAAAATTTAATGTGTGTAATTTTTTGTTAGCATTTATTTGTATGGAAGGTAAAACAATAAAAAGTCGTAATATAGGTAGGCTAGAGAAACGGCGCGAAATATTGTATTGACATTATTCCAGTACTTTTCTACATACCGTATTAAGGAAGCATTAGAAGAAACAGGATGTTCCAAACAAACCATTTTCCCTACCACACCACGCGAAAGCTGGGATGGTTCCTTAACAAAGACCATGGCTGACTCGTTCCTCCTTTTCTTCTATGTATCTCTACCAAGGCCTTGTGCTGTTCAAGGGCACGTAAAACATCCAAATAAATAACACGCCCTCCCTCACTTTAAATGTATTCTTAGCAGACAGTAAAAAGTAAAAAAAAAATGACAAAAAAAAAAAAAACAGACATTTTTCAGTTCCCATACGACATTGATTTAAGTGATCAATTTCATAATCATCAACTACTCAAACCACGTGTTTTGTCTTCAGGCAGATGCTACAAAAATGGAAGAATTCTTTAGTTGTCAGCAGTAGTTATAATGATTAAAACATAAGTGATAATAATTATTTCTTAATGAAGTGCCCGTTACAATTAATGTAGTGAAATAATATCAGTCGAGTATGTAATTTGTTTCTTATTTTAAAGTATTAGAAAATGCCATAAATTACATATTTTTAAGTGTGGTGATATACAAATTGCAATCTCAATTAGAATTGTAAAGGATATAATATTTTAAAGCTCAAAATTCTGATGTAGTGCACCTCCCGAGCTTCGTAACGTGACTGCGATCTGGCAACAGCGCGCTATAAGCTCTGAACTGCAATCTTAAGGTTGGGACACTCTATAGAATCTCCAGTTTTCGCCAATGCTAATTTTAACGCACTGGTGCACATCTACTAGACATGCATTATTAATCAGCACAATGCCCACGTAAATTATTTGCAAAAGTAAGAAGGAAAAATGTGGATGTATTTATTCATTGAACTTTTTTATATAACTTCAATATTAATTGACAATGCCCTGATATTTGATACTAAGTTAATTAGTAAAAAAAACTGTATGAATAATTGTATGCGAACGTAGATAGAAGTAGTGTACAGGACGGACAGATATAGCAACTGTACGAACGTTCACAAGACGGAGGATAGATAGTGGCACCGTAACATATACAGACATTCAAACAGCCAAAAACACCACTTTGTGACATTCTTACCTAAAATCGTCGAAAATTACGCGTATAAGTGACTGCAAGGAATCGCTTTCACAGCTACAGTAGTATGTTGCATAAAAATGAATTAGGAGTTCTGGGATTACGCAATACATGAACATCTTATTCATTTCCAAAGTTTGTCATACCCATGGTGGAGACTAATGTTTCCACACATGGCTGATGGCGATGGGTAGCCCTATCATCGTGCTATCATGTGATGTGAAATTAACATTTTTTGACAAACAGTAATGCACTGTTAAAGTAAATTATGTGTTAAGTTAAATTGTTTTACGTACATATGGTGTTAACTCAGTAAAGAAAATATAATTTCACACTATTATTCACGAGGATTGTGTAAAAACGTAAACACAGTCGGCACGATGCGAGAGAGATATGACTTGGAGAGAAGAGACATGGAGAAATAGTTTAGAAAAAGGCTGGACTACACTTAGCCTGTGTCGGAATTATGCGTCTTATAACACAGCGGCGCTGTGCTGTTTTCAAACTGTTACTACCACAATTTTTAACGGATTTTCACAATTTTTGTTTTATTTTTAATACTGTGACCTGCCAAGCAATAACTGCAACTCTAAAATCCATATTTTAGGGTAGTGAATTAGATAATACCTATATTTTTTAATCATTGTCAACATACAGTAAAACTCTGTTAAGAAGTTTCTGAAGGGACTGAAAAATTCAAACTTATTAACAGGGAAAAGCTTCTTAAAAGGGTAAATTTACTATTGTAGAAATGGAAGTGATAAATATAATTCAAACTTATTATAGGAGAAAACTTTTTAAGTGGAAACTTCTTAACAGAGTTTTACTGTAATTCCTCCAATTTATTTTGTCATAGAATTTTGCTATTTTTTGAGGGTTCCTGAGAGTATGTTCGTTAAACTACTGTACTATAGGTGATTCAGGATAACGTGAGCACTCATAAAAGCCCTTATTAATTTTTTTCTGCCAGTTTATATCATTCCACTGCATGTAAACATAAACATTGCCATGTGCTTTTATTTACTTAGCCTTGTACAGTGCTTACATTTACATTACACTGCTGCGATAAATGTTATCTATAATATCTACTCATTAAATGAAAGAGTGCTGTACATACGCTATATTCAATAGTAATCTCAGTTATAAATACCTGAGAGTAAACATTTTATAACACTGTTCTCTCTGCATCGACTCTTAATTGGTTACGACACACACTATTGCCGTTACTCATCTCGTAAATGCATGCATAGTATATTAATTTGTAATTCAAAACCGCCGCTAAAAACATACATGACACACGCAGTTCAATAATTCAAATTCCATTCAGCATACTGCCATGAACGACGCGACGACGACTCAATTAACAAAAATAATAAATTAAGACATTTTTCTTAATGCGTGAAACAGAAAAAAAAAATGCTACAGTATTTCTAATTACATATGCTCAGGCTGGCGGTCGTAAAACAACAGATTACAGATTACTAATGACTTCACAACATTTAGCAATGATATTCATAAACAATTACTTCTAATAAATTTGAATGTGTTCATCAGAAACCCATATTTATTACACAACGGACAGACACACTCATGACTCAACTCGCTTTCAAGTAAGCGAAGCAGCGAAAACCTAACTCTGGTGCCACCTGTCGGTGTAATTTTGAACTATCTCTGTGGCGCGAGCGTTAGCGACAATGTGTTGACAACCGTTTTGAATTCAGCGGGCGGTTTCATCACTTTGTGGTGGTGCTAATCAAGTTAAACTATACAATCAGTAAGTATGTCAGTAAGATCACAAATAGATATTTTAAAGTGCATGGTATACAGAGAGGTAGATTGCATTTGATGTTCTTTCACTAATGCTATATTCAAATAAGAAAATACAGGGAACTACATGCAATGATTCGCTACCAACCATACAAACAATAATGTAACTATTGTTAATGTTGACAAATATGCAGTAACTGCTTGTGATTTATTTTCAAAGGTTGAATCTTTAGTACTCACTTTGTTCCGAATGACCTATACCTTCGTTAAATCCAGGGTTCATAAAATTGGGGTTCTAGTATACCTATCATAAGTGAAAAAAATTTAAATCTGTTCAAACAATCTCAGATGAATTGTGATTGGTAAAATACGGAAAATGAATGATTGGCCCAGTATTCCTGGTCCTGCACTTCTAAAACAATTGAATCAATTTCAGGATGGAAAAGTAGTACTTACGTTGTACATGACAAACCTCTGCATCTGCACCTGCTTCTATCAGGTAATTGAGCCACAACACTTGGCTTCCAGACAAATGGTCATTGGGACCTTTCACCTCCACTATTTTACACTGCACAAACACACAAATACACTACATTATTACTGCATATGTCACACACACATAGAGACACACACACACACATAGACACACACACTCATGTATATGTGTGTGTATTTTATGTATTTACTGTAATTATAATTAAATTTGTATCTACCAAAATAGGAAGAGTTTTGGTATTCAGTTGCACATTAGCTAGTACAGTGTGATTTGTTTTAGTGCATGGTGGGAGTTTTTTAAGTTTGACTTGTACACCTAGATAATTAGGTAACAAATGAAGGCCAGGGGCCCGATTCTTAAGTTGTTGCGAGATTATTCCAAAATCCTGAATCTCACTTCTCACATTTTGAAACCATTATCTCACTATGGTGGAATTATATTCTTGAGTATAAATTCTACAGTGTGAAATGTGATAGTGGAATTGGTGGGAATTTTGAACTTCAAGTCGTCAATCAAGAGCAACTGAAACAAACAACCTCTTATTTCTGTAACAAACGAGAAAGGCAGTTTTTATCTCATCTCCATCTGCTGTTTGAAATATTTTATTTGGTATTTGGAAATTGACTCGGTACAAAACACTACAACACAACATGTAGTTTACAAGAGGATTTAAGAATATTTCATACAAGTGGTGTTATACACAACATTAATGTTTTTTAAGAAATTATTTTTTGTTAAAAGTTAAAGTTAACGCATGTTGAGTTAAATCGATAGGAAGAGAAGTTTTCCTTGTAGGTACTTCCCTAACCTCTCTCAAATTGGCAGTTATATGCGCAACACACCTTTTATTCAGTCTAAAATCTACATAAACTTCTTGTCGCTTCCAACTCTTTAAATTTCCTCAAAACTAAACATTGGAGCTTTGCAGTTTTTTTTAAAGAAACTCAGAGCTTTATAATGTATAAAATTGTAAGTTAATAGGTACACATAGGTTAAATATTAAATTCATGTGTAGGGATATAAAGTTTGTGTTTTACTAGACATTTGTACGTTTAATTAACCAGCAAAGTGTAAGCACAAGTTTCATATGTGCGTGGAATTACTGCTGTACTTCAATGCTATATTTCGTTAGTTTGAAAAGCGAGGTTATCACAATATGCGGCAAAGGTGTCATGGCTGTTGGCTTCGAGGCGTTGCAGAATCACATCTCACCACCCAAAGAGGAAGAGAGATTATTCCGAATGGAAATATTTCACTATGAAATTATTTTCACTCGAGAATTGCAAAACTAATTCAATTACGAGACTTTTAGGAACCTCGTAATGGAATTATTTCACAACAACTGAAGAATCGGGCCCCAAGTCTGCAATTTGGCTAGGGGATGATTGCACAGTATTGCAGTGGATGCACACATTGCAGGCCGAAGTTAAGCTATATTACACAAAAGATTTAAGTTGTTAAATTTACCTCTTTTGTAACTTATTTTTGAACTTAACTTTCATTCTACTAAATCTGTTTCCACTTGTATACAAAGCAGTGAAGGTGTAGGGTTACTTAGATGCCCTTTGTATGTTTTTCAGCATGTTACTGCAAAGTACTAGTGTTTGATGGAAGTGTAATAGTAAGACTATCTAAATTAAAATTAAATTAACTTTGCTTTTCCCAGGTTAATACATAACATTTTTTTCAGACTTCTGGTACGACCAATCTACCGAGTCCAGACTTCATGACCATGAGGAGGATGAGCTGTGACAGCTGGCAATCCATGTGCGACTGAGCTGATGCATGAATGTCTATAGGGAGACAAGGTACAAAACGACCTCCTGTGCATGTGCGAGTTCCCGGGCACCAGCAAGGGTTGGTAGGGGAGGGGAGCAGAGCTGCGCGCAGGACGTTTTCTATCTTGTCTCCTATAAGAGGCTGTCAGCAATGAGAGGTTTGTGGCAGTGCCGTGGTGAAGAAAAAATTACAAGCCAGAAATAAGGAAACAACATACCAAAACTTTCACGAATTTTATTGTAGGTCTACTAAAAGTGAACATGTTTAGGACTATTTTTTGTGAGAAATAAGCAAATTATTTAAAGGAAATTTTTGATTTTTAAAGTCTAATTGAAAAGTGAAGAAATTATATTTAATTCTAAATTATGTAGCTGCTATAAATTCTAACAATGGCTAAGAGAGACAGGAAGGCAAATTTAGAAATGTCGACTGCACAAGGAGCAGGGATGTATAAGTTACCTTGAAAACACAGAAAGTTTTAGAGCAAAGGTGAATGCAACATTTTTGAAATTAAGAAGAAAAAATGTCTCAAAAAATTAAAAATTTAAAGATAGGATACATTAAGTGATCACACATGTCCAGGTGCAGAAAAATGTATGGAAATTTGTGGAATAAACTGTTGCAGAAGGTGAGGTGATTATGAGGAGGCAGAGAGAGAGTGGGGGGAGGGATGGGAGAGGTTGAACAATGTGCAAGAGAAATGTACAGTAAAAACAAAATTTAGGAACCGGAAAAAAACATGTTGAACCAGTAGTGAACAATGTAGGCCAAGGAAAATTTTTTCAAAAGGCAAAGTGATAACCCAGGATGAAAGTGTGTGGGAACAAATGAGGGTCCTGAAAAGGAACTTGTGTGTGAAATGGCGGAGAATAGACATAGCAGTAGGTTTCAGAAAAATTTGGTTAAGAATTGAGAGAGCCACGAAAATTAAAAAAGACTATCTGAAAAAATTATCAAAAAGAAGTTTAAGGAAACTGACAGCTGTGATGAGAGAGAATGTACCGATTTATATGTACCCAAACAGTAGGAGTGAATGATACTTTTGGAAAATAACCAAAGAATTGTACCATGCATTTGAACATACAAATCATACAAATTGAGATTTCTTTTAATGTATAATGAGAGAAAAATTTGTGGAAAATGTGTGCGAGACATTTTTATTAAGTATATTTTTCTGCCAGAGCATGAAATAATTTGTTATTATAAGAAGAAAATTAAAAATAAATTACTTTTACATTCAGATGTTTAAGAGGAAAATACAAGGGAAAACTTTCATGCCATATACATATCAGCAAATTCTGAACTACAGCATAAAAGTATGAAGTGCTGCTGGGTTGTATGATCGATGACACAGTAAATTTCAAATGACATGGTTGCTTAAATTTCTGTTGGCACTAAGTAACTGAAATTATGCGGTCAGTAGGTATTTAAATAAGGTCATAAACGAAAACTTAAATGTACAGTATATGAAATTCAGGTATTTAAATAAGGTCATAAACGAAAACTTAAATGTACAGTATATGAAATTCAAAGAGGTTAATTTAATTTAACTTTAATTCAGTTCGCTGTATTTAAAATGGAAAATACACAGAACTACATTCAGTAATTCATGACCAACTATACAAGGAGTATGGTAACTATGATTAAGGTTGAATGAAAGAATGAATGAAGAGATTTTGGTCAGCACTTAATATCTAGGTCCTTAGCAGCAGAAAGGGGTGATATGATGTACGGAATTGTGCCAGAACGAAGAGGCAGGGGAAACTGGAGTTCCTTGAGAAAACCCGCAGACCAGCAACATCGTCCGGCACGATTCCTATGTGTGAAAATGTGGAGACCCACACCACCGGAAAATGAAACTGGATTGCCTTGGGAGGCGAGAGCTCTGGCCACTGCGCCAACTGCAACTGCACTGTTAAGGCTGAATTATATGCAGTAGTGGCTACTTATGTCTTCCTAACTCAGTCTACTGTTTAGTAGCCAAAGATTTATTTCAAAACAGGTTATATGATTAGCAACAAGCATAATTTTCTTATTGTTCCCATCAGACAGCCACAAGGTTAATATGAATTCAATAATTGTGGAACAAAGTGGAAACGCTCCTCTACGTGCAGAAAGGACAACACTAGTCATTCATTAATAGCCTGAACAATATATGACAATAATACGGGAACATAGAAATAAAGAACAAAGATATGAAAATACTGAAACATTCATTTCAGGAATACCACGTACAGTAATTAAGATTTAAACATTTCTCCATTTTCAACACTAGTATTAATTAAGACAAAATAAAAAAAATTCAGTAACACCTCCAAACACACTACAGTTTCAATTTTCAAAATCTACACACCAGTAGATTCACAGTTAGCATCTGAATGTTGAGAACTTTCCTCTGTCATCAAATTAGATTCACATATATTTTGCTACAAAGGCATCTATCTAGGTATACTGACCTTCCGTTCACTTGCTGACCACACCAAGAGATCAGGGAAGCCACTTCGTGCCATGCGGTGCTTCTTGGCAAGCCTCTCACATATCCGGGCTAGCAGCCGAGTGCCAAGACATGCAACCAGCACCTACAAGAGTTGCAGACATCTTCGGCTTCACAGTACTAGACAGACCACTTGTAACTGCAGTAAATGATTCAGAAGAATTAAATCTAAGTTTACCTAACAGCCTTACAATAGAAACAAATACAAAATTTTTTCATCCCTCACGTTGAGAATGTTATCTCTATTTGTTTATACATACAAGTTGAAAAATCATAATAAACTAAGGTGATAAGACAGTGATGCCATTAACGACAATGAGGCCATAAGCGACAGTGACACCCAAATTGACACAATTATAGGAACTGGGAGAGGAATACGCTCTAGAATTTTTAAAAGAACCATCCAAGCATTTCAGGGGGTGGAGGAAATGAAATCAGAATGGACAAAGCCAGGAATCCAATCTGGGACCCTCCAGAATGTGAGTCCAACATGTCACAGTTGCACTACAATGCTCGTCATAATAAACAAAATTACTGAAGAGACAAAAACATTCTAGATTTTCAACATCATTATTTAATCCAAATTACCTGAGGTAACTACACTACAAGAACTTAAATCCTTGCACTCGTAACTTTTAATTTTGAAGCAGCTAGACCTTTCTTGTTTAATAAAAACTACATACCCTTACATATGTTCCTGAAACTGAAATAAATTTGTCAGTGAGTACAACAAAAGTTGTGAAACACAATTTAGAAAGCAGCAACAAATATTGTGATGCTAGACTGTTAAAAAGAATTTGCATAAGGCCTACATTCAGTTGTTAAATGTCCAAGACACTTTCATGTCGTTAAATGTCCAAGACACTTTCATGTCCCAGAATTAACATACCTATTTTGTAGACAGACTTCCTAGTACATGTACCTACAAATATTTAATGGAAAGAACTAATTCTCGTGTAGAGGTAGCTAATCAATGGCTTAACAGTAGTCTGGGCACTGACCCACCACACGAACTGAAACAGTTTTGATGTTGCACAAATATCATACAAACTCTGAATAAAGAGAAACCAAACCACATAACTAGTATGCAGAATTAATACCAAGCAAGATGAAGCAGTGATGAATCACTTGCGTCACAATCAAGAGGACCTGAGTTTGATTTCCAGTGTGTCACTCAAGATTTCTTTTTTCCAGGTGAATCTTGGGATTGTACCTTAAAGAGGTCTTGGCCATCTCCTTTCCTCTACGTACCTCTAATAAGTCCATGAAGGTGTTTAAAGGCATGTAAAAACTCTATAAATAGTGCAAAGAACCTCATGTTGCTACACTTGCATTATAGTATTTATTCCAAGTACTGTGAAGCGACGAGCCTGAGCTTGGGGTATAGTTTTTCAATAAGTCAGTTGTATTTCTAGAGTCTCTGCTGTTGTTTATTTGTTTGCATAATTAATGCTAGCCAGTGTTACTGCCACTTCAGAACCAAGAGCTGATCAGCCTAGTATCAGTTAGGTGTAGGGTAGGGTTGGTGCATTTATTAATGTCAAAAGCCCAGTGTGTTGTCCGGCCACCCTACTTTAATATATTGCCTGTAAATTATTTAAAATCAGAGTGTTTCTAAAATTTTTGTAAGCCTAATAATTTTCTAAGTAAGTCATTTAGTTAAATAATGTAATGATTATAATTTTGCTGAACAAGAAATCTCGTAGAAAACACACTCTAAATGTAAAACCGCTATTGGGCCTGGCGAAACAGTACAGTAATAGAAAACCGCGTCTGGATGCTATTCTTAGTGATAAGTTTTCTCATTGGAGTGTTTTAATGTTAAATAATGTGTTCTCAAGTTTTGTTCTAAGTTCTCAATGTTCTGATGACACGTGAATTTCAAGTAAATATGTCTTGTGTGGACTTTTCTAAAACGGCATGAAATTTCAAGCAACTATGGACTCTTGGACATTTTACGAAAAATTGATCGTTTAAAAGTTATTGCAGTTTGAAAGTTTTGGTATTTATTTTGAAAATATGTAGATGAGTTCAGCCAGCCAGCCAGCCCGGCCATGGTGCCGCGGGGGCAATACCGATAGGGGTTTACAGAGGATACTGCAAGGTGTATGGCCGGCAATGTCCGATGCCAAGATTTTATTTAATATAATTTTTATTGTAATAATAATTTACTAAAATATTGAAATACGTCTTTAAAGTAAGCATAATTTTATTGATTTTTCAGTGATTTTAGTTTGGTTAACTTGTATCCAGACCGGTTATTTAATCTTGCTAGAAGGTCATGGAACATTCTAACTGAAAGATAGGCCGCCATGGTGTCTTGGGATGCCATTGTGGTTGCCGTTGCTGCTCACTTTGTTCTTGACCGTCGAGGAGGCCGGACGTGTTCCGTGTTGTGCGAGGTTCGCACGTGGTAAGCAGAGGGGCGCGATTGGAAGATATGGGGCCGTGATGGAAGGCAGTGAAAAGACTTTTTAGAACTATGCATTAGTAATCAGCTTGAATTATTTGATTCTTTAATGTGAATCTGCAGCCGTATTAACTGCGTGGCCGGCCCACTATCGGTTTATAATTTGAGTTTAGCACGTGCTATTTTTCTTTGTTTGAGTTGGGTTTCATTTTAGTTCCGTTCAGTTCTCCTTCAATTTGAATTTTATTTTGTACTAGAAGTTTGTACGAGCCGATGTAAGCGCGGTTGCATGAGTTTGTTATAAGGAGGTAATAAATATGGGCTGTTAATCTGACCACGTGTTTTTGAATGCTGTTATGCATGCATCCATCCCTCGATACCATGAACCCTGAGGTAAGAGTAACTCACCACTGAGACCGGAGCATATATGAGGACTGAACGAATTACCAATTTTCATTGTGGGACATTGTAAGCAACTAGTGGGGCTAGTATCGTCACATCAGCCAGAGGCTGTATAGAAAGAGAAGAGCGTCGGTTCCACCACAGTACTGTGGTGGGGCTCTTGGCGACCGTGTTGTTATTGTCGTCTGTTTATATAGTTGTTAGAGGTTATGAGTTCCTGTTCGCGGCAAAGAATGTGATGGTGCTGTTCTGTACGTATGACGTTGTAGGTTATGTTGATCCTTGCTGCCGGTGACGACTTATCTAATTAGACTTTTCCTTGTTTGTTATTTATATGCCCGGATAGCCTGAGGAGTTTACCTAAGGAGTTTACATAGAAGAAAAAAAGGAGCCAATTTCTTTAATAACTTTCAGTCTTTTAATAATAGTTCACCAGACATACATGGCACAATAACGTACAAAAATTCTTTCCCGTGATTTATGTCTTACAGTGTGAACGTGAATAGGTAACACCAGTGGCGGAATTCACTAAGTCATGAGTGTTCGTCCCAGTTTATTATCGGTTGTGATCTGCCTCAGTTTGCTCCACAAAAGAAAACGACCTAAACTACGGGGTACCACTAACGGTGTCTTAAATATACTGCTATACTCACATGTGCAGCTATTTCTTGCACCTACTTACTTGAGTACTATAATTAACAAACACCGCAAAAGAAATACATATTAGAGTGCTGGCTACGCAGCCCCCTTTACTCGCGGATACGCCCTCTAAGCTTCACCGCCCCTCTCCCAACTTTAACACGTCCTCTCCCTGCCGCCATGACGCCCCAACTAAAAAGCTCTCGGGCGAACACTCTGACTTACTCGGCCGAGCGGCGGAGGGATACATCAGGATCCAACTTGCCTAAAAAGCTGGTTGATTGATACTTATAACCTAAAAAATGTACGTAACATAGATACTGATAAATTTACAAAGCGTTAAATTCCATTATACCAGCTAAATATTCATTAGTTTATTAATTGGGGATGTGCAGCGTTCTCAATCTGTCGCGGATCACCACCTTTTTAGTGTTGTTGCACACGACACTACCACCCACGTTGACCGAGAAACGCCCTGCAGACTCTCCGCATTCCAGTACGTCCATGTACGTGCCTCCAAGCGAGTGAACTCTGACCTGCCTGCCAGATAAATCCGTCCAAAGCACAGGCTAGCTCAGAGCTTATTTGAAATTTTAAAAGCTAGCACTTCTCTGTACGTGCTTCCAAGCAAGAGAACTACGACTAGCCTGCCACATAAATCCTATTCCAGGAGAAGCAAGCCAAGAGGCTACTTGAAATTAAAAAAAAATTAAAACAAGGCAAAATATCAGAAAAGTTTACTTAGAAAAGTTGCTTGAAATTAAATTAGCTTTAAAATGAGTCCAAACACGATATAAATCCAATAAAATTGACACGTAAAATTCTATACTTTTCTCTTACTTTAAAGTTAAATTTAAAATTAAAAAAAAATTTTAATGTAAATTTCTCTACTCGCATCCCCAATTAATAGGTTAATAGGTTGGATCCCACCGTATACATCCTTATACCTGGTTACGTTGGCCTACTTATGTTGTTATTAACAACAATAAAAAAAAACATTAATTAAGAAAAAAAATTGAAATTACTGTATGATAAGAGGCCAAGTTAAGTGCTACGTGCCAGTGCACGTCACAGTACGTATATGGTGCTTAAAGTAAAGTCAACACTTTTGAAGACTGTCTATGTCTTATTATGAATAATAAACAAATTAAGTATGCATTTTACTGTGGACTTAAATGTTAACTAAAGGGACAAAACTTAAGAGCTGATTTGACCACCATATGTGAAGAGCACACGTTTTTACGTGACATCAGATGCTGAATTGTAGACAGATGGACATAGTTAAAGTTGCTAAGAAGAAACAGAATAAAAGAATACACACACACACATATGTATACAGTGGTCTCTCAGTTTAAGGTCTTCCAGTTTAACAATTATTTCACTATAACAACTATATTTTTTGGTCCCATCTAAAGTTCCAATATACTGTCAGAATTCAGTTTCTCAACTTCTTCAGTTTAAGGATGATTTTTTTCCAGTCCCTTGAGAGTCGTTAAGGGTGTTGAAGTGCGATAAAGTCACAATTTTATATTTTGTGCCAAAGGAAGGTCGTAAATACCTTTACATGGGTATTATCTTGTTCAGAATGACCATCCCAAGTCATGTATTTCAATATATTATTTCAGTACACTCTGATACACCAACAAAAAGCAATCTTAAAACTGAGTGGGCATTCCTTAAAATCTGCACGTTATGCTGTGTTTAGGTTTTTCTAGGAATGTAAGAAGATCATGTTAATTGAGGTTGTAATATTTTTGGAATGTGTCTACATAAAGAAATCCATTAGGACTTAAATAATTAGAAAAGTGTAATTTTCAATTCATGCCAAAAATTGTGACATCACAATATTAGAATTAAAATTTATTTTTTATTTTATTTGTTCTCTTGCAGATATGCAGAAAGTAGAATGGAATTGTCTGTTCATTTGCTGTATTATTATTACAATTACTTTTTAATGTCCGCAAGTTAAATCGTTAGAGAAATAAAGCTCATATTTATTTGTTTTACAGGATGTCCAGCAAACAAAGATTAGAAAATTCCCTGACTTTTTCACATTTTCCAATAGAAAATAAAAAATTTCCAGAAAATTAAAAGACACTGAACATAAAACAAAGTCGGTTCAGTTACACCATTTATAACTCAAGACCTGCTTAGCCCAATTTTAATCATCTCTGATATTTTGGATTTGACTCCGCACCAAATAGCCGAATAACTATTTAAAATCGGAAAAATTCATGGAAAAAAGTATATACACATACATACTAATATTATGAATTCCCGCAACAATGAATATTCCCACAACAATGAAAAAATTGGTACACACAGATATCTGAACACGGAGAATATTTTCACTATATCTATTTCTCAATAACTCCATTAGATGATGTTGCAATCGGGGGGGGGGGGGGGGGGGGGGGGGGGGG